>CM069239.1:6023501-6172145 GCA_035582765.1 Acer negundo | reverse complement strand
ATAATGTTTGCAGGTTTATTTAACTCATTATTACCAAAGTTTAAGATTAGAAGTTGATGTTCTTAGTTATTGTAATTCCATTAAGACTTTGCTTTATGAATTATATGATGAATATCTTAGAAGCATGGTTTGTCTTTGAACATGTTGGTTTCACAACCCCAACCCACATCTGATGGTACTACTACTTCCTCAACATTTAAATTAAATAGTTTAAGGGATCGATTATTTTCCCAAAAAGCCAAAAAAATACGAACATCTTCTTCATTTTCATCTAACTCGAACTACGAGCTTAACTAGTATTTAGAAACCAATCATGAATTTTTAGAAGATAAATTTAGTATCCAGGTTTGGTGAAAGGGTCATGAACATTATTATCCAATTTTGGCTATTATTGATAAAAAAAATTATTGGAACGCCGGTTTCTACTGTTGTTGTGGAATAAGAATTTTAGTGCAGGTGGAAATATTTTGGTACCAAGACAGTTGGTTACGTGTCCACAATCACTTGAAATGCAGGCGTGTGTTGATGATTGGACAAAGGCAAAATACAGACAACAAGAACTCCAGTCGGAAATAGTGAATGACTTCTTCGAAGATGGTCAAACCACGGGAATGGAAGGCAGTGAATAGATTCCATTCCAATGTTCAACCTTCAACACCGTGCATCTAATTAAAGATAAAAGAACTACGTGGCCTTTGATTCCTCTACATTGGTGGAGGATACGTAGGCAACTTAATTATGGTAAAAATTAAGTGCAAAGCCGGGTTTTTTTTTTTTTTTTTTTTTTCTAATTTAAACCTTGTTACATTGTATATTTGAATTCAAGGCCAATTATTTATTTATTTATTTATTTATTTTATGAAATTGTAAAGTTGTATTTATCAATAAATGTCAAATTCTTTTATTTTTAAACATTGTTAAATACTTCAATGAAAATGTTTTTAATTAATTTTTTTTATTTTAAACTTTGTTCGATTGTAATTATTATTAGGCAAGTATTTATATTTATTTTTTCTTCACACAATCTTTATCTCGGTTGTAATTATTTTTTTTTTTTTAAAAACGCCCAAAACCAAAACCGCCCTAAACCGAAACCAAAACCGTAACCGTCTAACCGGCGGTTACAAACCGTGCACAAAACCGGTTTTCCGGTTATGGTTTTGGTTTTGGTTACCATGGAATCGAAATCGAACCGTAACCGTGCTCACCTCTATATGTCAGTCTTTAATTTCATGACCGATCACCGACTACAGAATTATTATTATATATATAGTTATAATCATTGCACAATTGTGTGTGTGCCTACACCCCATATAAACTATCTACCTGAGACCGTCCTTTGTGTACATAATTAGTAAATATATATATATATATATATATAGTTATAATCATTACACAATTGTGTGTGTGCGCCTACACGCAATAGAAACTGTCTACCTGAGATTAAGGATGGCAAAATAACCCACGGGTATAGGGTCCCGTGGGAACCCCCACTTATGGGGTGGAGATGGTTTTCTATTTGATGGGAATGGGGGTGGGGATAAGGATAGATAGTAAAACCTGCAATGGGTATGAGGCAAGGATGAGTTTTATAATCCCCGCCCCGCCCCGCCCCGCCCCGCCCCGCCCCGCTTCGCTTAAATTATAATCTTTATTTTTTATTATATAGTTTTTTTTTTTTTAATTTCTTTTTTGCGTTATGTTTATAAATTATTAAATTTATTTGTTTAGTTGTGAGATTTATATTTATTTTTAATGTTTACGCTTAAATTATAATCTTTATTTTTTATTATATAGTTTTTTTTTATATTTCTTTTTTACGTTATGTTTACAAATTATTAAATTTATTTGTTTAGTTGTGAGATTTATATTTATTTTTAATGTTTACGAGATGATTTTTAATACTTTTTTAGAATTGTTTTATATATTATATCATATTCATTAGGTTATATAATTATTATTTTAATAATAATTTTGATAAATGGGTAGGGATGGGTCGGTGTTCGAAAAAATAGTTTAGGTGGCTGCCCAGACGATGTGCAATGTCTGGCCATCCCGAATTTGCTAAATTTGGCCAAAAAAAAATCGGTCAACGGTCAACGGTCAACAGTCAACAAAAAATCGGGTGATCGGGCTGAAAAATCGGGCGATATGGTTGAAAAATAGACCGATTTGGTCGAAATTCGGGCTACGCGGAGTCAAAGTCGTTGACTCCACCTAGTTGTTCAAAACGTGACCGTCATCGCAATTCGCCACTGTCGGGGAGTGGGTGGTCACCACCCCGACTAGAAGCTTCAGGAGTAGTCGGAGAAGAAAACCCATGTGCCCAGTATCTAGATCCGACACCATTAACAATGAAACGAGAGAAAAATCTAGATCTGGAAAGTGGAAACCGAGTTGAAGAACAAAACTAGATCGAGAGAGAGAGAGAGAGAGAGAGAGAGAGAGAGGATCATATCATATCTTTGTAGTTGAGGATCAAATCTAGTCTGGAAAGTGGAAAGTGGAAAGTAGAAGAATATTTTTTTTTTGATAACGCAACACAGAGTTAACAAGCAAGAACCATTAAAGAGAGAAGAAGAAATAAGAGAGTGAGAGAGTGAGAGAGTGAGAGAAGATGCTTTTGCCTAGCATGGGGAAATGTGAAGTGTGGGTGGAGAGACAAATTATTAAAGTTATCGGTTTTTTTATTATTTTCTTTTTCAATATATGTGGGTCGTTGGTAGTGTGACTGGTTCCACTAATACAAAATTATAAAGCAAAGAAATAAATTAAAACAATTATAAAAAAATTTGGTTGTCTAGGTGCTAGGTGCTGGTCTAACCCCGATTAGAGTCCGGTGTTTATTAGAACACTAGATGGGTAAAGTATACCCTGCCCCAAACCAGTCCCATTCCATTTATTGTTAGGTTTTATATGGGAATGGGGTTTAAAAAAATTAAATGGGGGAGGGCCACCTCGCCCCATTGCCATCCCTATCTGAGACTATCCATTCAGACCATGTAAAGTTTATATATATATATATATATATATATATGTATGCATAGTTATAATCATTGTATAATTGTGCGTACGTCTGCACCGCATAGAAACTGTCTACCTGAGACTGTCACTTCGGACCATGTAAAGCTTATATGTGTGTATATAGTTATAATCATTGTATAATTGTGTGTGTACGTCTGCACTGCATAGAAACTGTCTACCCGAGACTGTCACTTCGGACCATGCTTATATGTGTGTGTGTCCTGCTTTGGCCAAGTCGGTCTTTAATTTCATAACTGATCACTGACTACATAATAATAATTATATATATATATATAGTTATAATCATCGGACAATTATTTTTTTACATAAGTTTATGTTTATAATTTTGAAAAGCTATGGGGTAAATTTGGTATTATATTTGAAAAGTTAAAATCAATTTATTTTATAATTTTGATATAAAATGATGTTTTGTAAAACTTCTAAAAGTGATTATTTGATAATTTGATAAATTTTGACAATAATTTTAAGAAGTAACTGAGAGATTACTTTTTGAAAGTGATTATAGAATAATCTATTTCATCATTTAATGAATATGTTAAAATATCATTATTATACATATGAAATTAAGTTAAAATCATTTATATACCTTATTTCATTTCAGAATTAAATATTTACTTAAATATTGATTTAATATATATAATTAATAAAAAAAATGAAGTAGGGTTTTAAAATCATATATATTTTGGTCATTGTAACTAATTTCAACAATTTTATAATAAAATTACCAAACAAATGTATACTACTTTTAAACTATACAATAGTTTAAAAAATATAATTAACCAAGCATATGCTGGCTAACTTCACAGATGATTATTCTTTTAGCACAGCTAACGGTGATTATTATAAAAGTTATAGCAATACCAAACCGTACCTGGTAAGGTTCCGATTCGAACCGCCCGAACCGAATAGAACCGGAACCAGAACCGGAACCGAAACCGAAACCGAATTTTTGGTTCCGATTCAGGTACCGTAACCAGAACCGGTCTAGTCCGGTTTCAATTCCGGTTCCCATTTTTTCAAAATGCCCAGTTCAAACCGGACTGGAACCGATGGTTCCGGTTCGATTTAAATAGGCGGTTCAAGTTTTTTTTTCGTTTTTTATTTTTATTTTTATTTTTTTTAATATAAAAGCTAAAAGCTAAAACCTAAAACCTAAATTCCTAATATGATATCTGATTCTAATCTCGGACTCTCACTCTATTCTTCTTCTTTTCCTTTTTCTTCTTCTTCTTCTTTGATTATGATTCTTCTTCTTTTTCTTCTTATTATTCTTCTTCGTCTTCTTCAGTTCTTCTTCTTCTTCTTCTAATCTTCTTCTTTGATTCATGAAAGATGATTTGGCATTTTGGTGCCTTGGTGGTGATTTGGGGTTGGTTTGGGGTTGATTTGTGAGAGAGAAACGATCTGGGTTGTGATGATTGATCTAAGAAACGATCTTGGTGACTGGGTTGTGTCGTTGTGATCTGCGGATCTGGGTTGGAGAGTTTAAAAAAAAAAGTTCAAAATTGCTGGTTTCTTCAAAATCGAATTTGAAACCGAACCGGAACCTTGCCAGGTCTATCAACCAAACTGGTCATAGTTTGAGTTGCATCTTTTGATGGGGCCTTTAATATGATAATGTATAATTTTTCAACATATCATCTGGCCCACTCCTCCTTCAAGTGTCTTTCTTTTTATTTATCTTGAAAAAATGGAAACCCGAAGAGTATTCTTCTTTATTTGGGCCACTGTATATATATATATATTTTTTTTAAACATTTATTTGGCCCAATTTGAGCGTTGTGAAGAAATTGTTGGTCCGATAAATATATAGGCTAACTGATTATCTTTATCTGTCAAGGGAATTTCAATATGGTCCCTAAGTTTTGTAATGAAAATATAATATTTTTCTGTCCAAAAAATAAATTAATGTTTTCTATTTGAGCTAGTAGGATCCTAATATTATCAAAAATATTTTTGATCTTATAAGTTATAACACAACTTTTTTTAAAATCGCATATAGTCTAATGGTTTAATAAAGCTTGTGTTATCTTTTTTTTTTTTTTTTTTAAATACGACTAATGTCTATGGCATAAAGTCTAACTTTTTAAAGTGTATCCACTCACCAAGTGACATCTCAGCTGCCACATATGTTGTGATGGAAAATATGAGATTGTAGGTGAGATGTCTAACATTACTAAAATATATATATATATATATATATATATAAAACAATGCTTGTGTTCTTATTTTTTTTTATGGGAATGGGGAGGACTCGAACCCGCAACCTCATGATGCAGGTGTGTGGGGTTTTATCAACAGACCAACCTCATCTTGTCAATCATAATTCACTATTGATTACTTAAGATGCATTCAATGCTTAATTTGGGGTATTATTTTTGTGGTAACCATTTAAAGCCCATAACCATTTAAGTCGAAATCTACCTAAGCCTGTGAATAAACGGGTCAACCTAAGACTCATGCCAGTTAAAGACTTGATCGTTCAAAACCCAGTCAAAGGGATAGTTACAATTGGACACATAACGTTGGATTTTGGAGAGATTCTCGGCTCAAATCCCTCCCACATTTAAAGGCCCGATCAGGTGAATATTGGATAGGGGTTTTCTGGCCTATAAATAAACCCCGTCTGACTACAAGGAAGCTCTCTAAAAAACATTACAAAGAACAAAGCTCTATGTGTCTTGAAACTTTGTTCAATCTCATTCCAGCCATCAGAATTCAACCTGAGTCATTGCCATGATTCAAGCATAACAATCGCTTAGCCTAAGCATACCTAAGGCTAAGAATTCAATCCCTATTCTTATTTGTCTTTTATCATCCTTTTCCATTTTTATTTGTTTTCTACAGGTTCTTTGGAGAAGACGACACCCTCCATTCGACAGGCTCGATCCAGTTGCCTTGGGTCTTATACAAACCCGACCCGCTCCACATTAATCGTAGGTCGACCCCTTACAATTTTTAGGGATCACCATTAGAGATCTAGAGGTGTTAAATTGTTAATCAAGGCGGATCGGGCCAGTCTAACCTAAAATTTTCCTGCCTTTTTTTAAAACAACTAAAATGAAAAATTTGATTATGGGCTTTGATTAGATTGAGCTTTGAACAAGCTTAGACTTTGCCTTAGCTTTGATTGAATTTAAACATAAATTAATTTTAGCTTTTTTAACTTTTCCGACCACTTACAAAAACAGTAAAATAAAAAACAACTTAATAAGTCCAAAACACATTAAAAGATCAGTGGATAAAAAAAAAAACCAACTATAATAATATAGGGACACTGCGATGCCTTAATATAAAGAAAAGTCAACAATTGCTTTTTCGAAGAAGTGTAGGTACTAAATTGATATTTCTAATAAATTATCCAGCATCTGACCTACCTTCAGTCTCAAGGAACTTACGTGGGCATTTTTAAGACGACGACGACAGCAACCGATAGTTGTTTTGTCCACGTGTACTCTTAGCGGGTACAACAAAAAACCGCTGAAAATTGTCGTTTGATTTTTCTTTTCAAACTTGAAAAGCGACTCAGTTGTCAGTCGTCACTTATCAGTTATCACACTACCAACACATATACGATATACTATATACCTATAAAACCCCAATGCGTAGCAGTAATTAGGGTTTTATTTCTGCTCCGATGGACTCATCTATGTCGTCTACTATGCATCTCGCCATGGCGGCTTTAGTCGGGGCCTCCTTGATGGCCATCTCTGCCTTTTACATTCACAAGCGCGCCGTCGACCAAGTCCTCGATCGCTTCATCCAGATCCGCCGCAAACACCCTCGGAACTCCAAGAATCACTTGGACGATGAAGAAGAAGAAGAAGACGAGCACGATCGAGCAGAAAATAGCGAGGGAGGAGTTGGTTCTGACAGAGATGCGATTATGGAGCAGCAGAGTCGTGTGTCGAGGTCGTTGGACGATAGTACTGTGCTTCGTCGATACAGGATTTCTTCTTCGCTGCCTAACTTTGCTTTTGGAAATGACTGGTTGGAAGAGGATGCGAAATTTGACGAGGCGGTTAGGGTTAGGGCACAGAAATGTTCCGCTTCTTCGCTTGATAAACTCAATCTCATTCCCGCTGGACTTCCTCCTCTTCAAACGACAGGAAGAATTGGTATGGTTATATATATATGTTAATCGTTAAAGTACGTTTTTAAGTTTCACAATGCAGAAGTTAGATACTGAGGCTTATTAGAAATTTCAGTTTGATTAGTGGTGTACTTCAATATCCAATAAGCTGTTATATAGTTGAACGCACAGAATTATTTGACATTCAAAGATAGTATGTTTTTTATTTATGTAGCGGAAAGTGGGAAGTGCTAGAAATTTAAGAAACAATTTTATATTGTATGTTTAAGTTTTGATAGATGCTTAAAATTTGCACATGAAAAAAAGATAAAGGAAAAGTACAGAAAATAGATGGTTATTTGGTTTTCAAAGTAGTACGTTTCTCATATTATTGGTTTTGTTTATTTCTAACTGAAAAGATTTTGAAAGTTAGAAGTGTGAGGAGAATTATCTTTACAATGGAGATCGTGAGTAATCAGAATTACCATAATTTCTCACCGTGCATGAACTTTTCTATTGCTTTTTGTGTTTTCATATGATTCAGCATTTGAGTAATGTTGTTTTTCTCTCAACTTTGTGCAGGAGAGGATCAGTCTATTAATCTCCGTGGTTCCAGTACAAGGCTGGCTTCTATGGGCAGGTTGCTGACTCCAAGATCCCCAGGCTGCAATGCTTTTGAAAATGTTGAGGATTCTGATGAGGACGGAACAGAGCTTGCAAATGAAGTTGACATTGCTTTTAGCTATCAGAAGATAGATTCTTCTGCTGATTTTATTAATGTATGTTTATGTGTACTCAATATGCTTGGAATTTATTCTTTTATACTTATATTTAGTTCTGGAAGTATGTCGTTAATTAACTTAAGATGCTATTATTCTAATTTTATTGTTTGTGGAATTGCAGGATGTTGATACTAAAATTCAAAATTCTTTTGCTGCTCCTTTCCAGGGTGATGATGTGAACCCTGTTCAAGATCAACATGTAAATGAAGTAATTCCACTTCTTGAACTGCTTGGCGATGCGAAGGTAGATGGAGCTTCAACACATATAGTTGGGAGTGATACTATTTTACCCCACACTATATTACCTCTGAAAAGTGCAGTGCATGGTATTCTGATTTCTCAACTTTAGTCGTTAAAAGTTGCACTGGAAATCTTCATCTATATATATTTTTTTCTGCTTTTTTCTTGACACTGAAGTTTTTGACATCTGAATTAAAGGAAAGATACTTCTTGATAGGAAATTAAAAAAATTACATGACCTCTTTTTTTTTTTTTTTTTGGTGTGAATACATATATTTTTAGATTCAACAAATATAGAAGAGGAAGAAGTTCGGAAGATGATTCGAGAATGTTTGGATTTGCGGAAAAGTTATGTTTATACAGAAGTTGCCCCGTGGAGGAAGGAAGCTGTAGCAGAACCTCACGCATCAGAGACCAGAATTGATCCATTTCACTTTGAACCTGTTGAAGCAAGTAAAGTGAGTTGTTTTTGACTTATTGCCTTTAAATTCAAGAAGTCATTATTCCATTTTGAACATGATAAAGAAGCAGCAATAATTTTTTTCATTGGAGTCACTTGAGCCTTCCTATTTTTTACTTTTTCTTCATTATTGGAAGCTAATTTTTCTTGTAATGCAGCATCACTTTAGGATGGAAGATGGAGTTGTACATGTTTATGCAAGTGATAACGGTATGTACTACTGAGTAATTGGTATTGCAGTGTTAGTTGTATCTGATTAATTTTGAACTGGTTATACATGGAAACAGATGGGATCACCAAATAAGAAGACGTCAACATTTATCCACTTCAGGAATCAAGTTATGGCCTTATGGCAAACCTCTTAGAACTAGAAAGAAAGAATCATACTTATCTTATTTATTTATTATCTATATTATTAGCATAAAAGGTGAGCTTACAATAGCTGTAGCAAAAAGACACAGTTGCAAATATGGGGGGGAAACAATGGAGATGTATCGAGTGGAAAAATTAATAGTAATCAAAATAAAATCAAGTACAATCTTTTGGTAAATTCTGAGTGATTATTATTAAACTTGATTGAACTGAAAAAACTTTAAAAGAAAAAATCAAGTAATAGAACATGAGACAATCGTGAATTAAACATACGCTTTGAACTGATTTTATATCATGGTTTCCTAATATTGTACCCTTTTCAAGTGGCTTAGGTGTTTCTAGGATTTGAGTGTTTAAAATTGCATGTTATGTAATCAAAATGATTCTGAAGCCTAAATGTATGAAAATGGCATAACAATAATTGCTGATACATGTTTGCACCTGAGCCTGATAGCAGTCCATATTTCTCTGAATTTCTTTCAGACACTGTTGAACTCTTTCCTGTTGCAAGTTCAACAACATTTTTCACTGATATGCATCACCTTCTGAAGATTATGTCAATTGGAAATGTCCGCTCTGTTTGCCATCACAGACTACGATTTCTTGAGGAGGTACTTTTTTTCCAATCTCTATTTTAGCTTCATTTTTTGCTTCATTAATTTGGGGTTGTGATCATAACTTTTATCTGAAATTTGTACAGAAGTTCCGCCTTCATCTGCTAGTAAATGCGGATAGGGAGTTTCTAGCTCAGAAGAGTGCACCACACCGTGATTTCTACAACATCAGAAAAGTGGATACACATGTGCATCATTCTGCTTGCATGAACCAGAAGCATCTTCTGCGCTTCATCAAATCAAAACTAAGAAAAGAACCGGATGAGGTATATAAGTATATTACAAATTCTTTTAGAATCATTAACATGAGCTTGTACTTAGTTTTAAGCTTTTCATGTTAGGAAGTGATTCATATTAAAGGATGACCTGTATCTTGGGGATTCTCCTTAATAGGCTTAAATATCTGTTTACACTTCTCTTTTTGCAGGTTGTTATATTTAGAGATGGAAAGTACATGACTCTAAAAGAAGTTTTTGTGAGTTTGGACTTGACTGGGTATGCATTATCACATTTTTGTTGATTTCTCTTTTGAAATAAATTTACTACTATCTTATGTAGTTAGTTGCTTAACTGCTCTAAATCACTTTAGGTATGATTTGAATGTGGATTTGCTGGATGTTCATGCTGATAAGAGTACCTTTCACCGATTTGACAAATTCAATCTTAAATATAATCCTTGTGGGCAAAGCAGACTCAGAGAGATATTCTTAAAGCAGGACAATCTTATCCAAGGTTTGACTCACAAGTCACAATAGGATTGGAGCTAATTCAATTTATATTTTTGTCATTTAATATTGTCAAAGCTATCCGGTTGCTCTTTAATTTGTGATCTCTGGTGATATCTCCCGCTGGTATATTTTTTGCTTTTTGAGTGCTGTTGGAATACTTATTGAAGTAAGGTTTTAACAGTATTTTGCCGAACTGAAATAGCCAAAGTAGTTACCTTTGCTGACTCTTAATTGAATAACTCAGGACGGTTTTTGGCGGAAGTAACAAAGCAAGTTTTATCGGATCTTGAAGCTAGCAAATACCAGGTACTCACTATATAAAACATGCTCTTTTTTTTTTTTTTCTTTTCCTTTTTCCTATTGTTATTGCCTGTTTTTCCGATTTAATTTCATGGAGACTCCTGCTTAATTATATAGTTCTCTTGGTGCACATGTCATTGCTTCTACAAACAATTCCTGAAGTTGCTAATATGGCATGTTATGTTCTAACGGCATTTGCTTTTCCAACTTATTCTTTGTTTTGTGCTATGAGGACAGTGCCATTATTACACACACACAGAGAAAAGATTAAAAAAAAAAAGATCTTTAGTCATTTTTCAGCACTGCTTTATCACAAGCAATACAATCAATCTCCTGCGCACCCATTGTAAATATAAGAGTTTTTTCTCTTTTTCTTTTCCTTTTCCTTTTTATTATATGTTAATGCATGTTCTATTCATGTACGTGGGCAGCCTAAAGCTTTTGTTAAGCAGTTTATAATTTTGCAATAACTGTTTTAAGAAGCTAACATCTGACAGCTTGGGGTTGACATGTTGTTTTCTAAAAACCCTTGAAATTTGATTAAATTTATATTTGTTAAGAAAAGTTTGATTCCTTGAGCCCAGTTTTTTCATTACTTTTGTTGGTTATAATATCTCCTTGGGATTAGACTTTAACTAGCTTTTATTCTGATATTGTGGAGTAACAAATCTTCATTTGGACAAATGTTTTTAATAACCTTCTGAACAGTTGGACAAGGTCTAATGAGATAATTCTATTAGAAATGAAGAATAGGTTAAAAATATGTCATGCTAAATTTAAAATTACTAGCGGTTGAATTTTCTTGATTATTATTTGGTGTGTTGATCGTTGTTTATCTTTTTCAGATGGCAGAGTACAGAATTTCTATCTACGGGAGGAAACAAAGTGAATGGGACCAGTTGGCAAGTTGGTTTATTAACAATGAAATTTACAGTGATAATGCTGTTTGGTTAATTCAGGTATTTATAAAGGCGAAGCTTTTTTCTGCAGTAGCAACTTAATTTTTATACTTGGTTGTTATTGGACTGATTAAGTGGTGTGCTTTTAGTTATGTTTGCTGTATGATCTTCTCTCTTAATTTTTGTAATTTTACATATACATTTTGAATATCCTGATATGAAGGTTTTATAAGAACCATATCCAAGTATCTAGGATGCATGCATTGGTTGTGTACCCTTTGTTGCCTTTTATTATGATTTTTATGTGTACTGACTACTGTCAAGTTTCTGGTACATATGATTGTTGCCATAATTATTCTGCTTCAATAGGATGCTTAGAATGAGGTTCATTTAGAAAATTATAAATGCCACCTTATCCTGAATTTGTGTAAAATGATGACGGTGCTATGTCTCACTGTCATGTTTCTGACACCAATCTATTGTTTCCATGTTTGTGTCTAGTTCTATTTCAGTTGACATGCCCAATTAGCCGGTGAAATTAGACATTGTTTGTGTCTAGTTCTATTTCAGTTGACATGTCCAATTAGCCGGTGAAATTAGACATTGTGGTCAAGGAATTTATGATTGTGTATCCCTTTTATCCGAAGATATGAAGGGTTAGCAAATATAAGGTTGATATTAATGTCATGTGGCCTCTACAAGCTTAAAAAGGCTAGTGTTTTGCTTTTCTTTATCATAAAGAAAGTTATCAGAAATGCAGGGGATGCAGCCCAAGTAGATGGGAATGACAAAATGGGTTGTTGAAATTGAAAATGTCCATATTGCAAGAGAAGTATAATAGAGCCTTAAGTTGCTTCGTGCTGACATGGTTGGATATGCTCTATGACACTAGCTAATTTTGAAACAAATAATTAAATGATTTTATTATATTGCTTATATCATATCAAGCATCAGATCTCCCAGTTTATTATTTTCTTCTTAGTAAAGATTTTTTTTAATTTTTTTTATTTGGTTTGCATGAAGTTTTTATTATGGTCTGTGCATCGTCTCCAACATGCTTTTTAAATTTTTTTTTTTTTTTTTACAATACAAATGCAGCTACCCCGATTATACAATGTATACAAGCAGATGGGAATTGTTACATCTTTTCAGAATATTATTGATAATGTGTTCATTCCCCTATTTGAAGTCACAATTGATCCAAACTCACATCCTCAACTTCATGTGTTCCTAATGCAGGTAATATTCTTTGTTCATTCTGTACTGTACACTATACATAAAATGAAAATTTGATAGTCACTCAACATTTGAAGTAGGTGTTGTGTCACTTTCTACATTATATTATGTGTGTGTTTTTCTAAGTCTTACTTTGTTTAATTTTTACCCTTCATTTCTTTATTTTCTTGTCATGTTTTTGTCCTGTCATATAATTTATGTTTAAATATCTCGTGTTTTTGCTTGTCCACAACTCCACCTTAAATTTATCCAATCATTCAGATTAGTTAATAGTTATGCAATGAATTGTGTCTGTAAGTATTGCTATTGTCCCATGTAGAAATTTGGCATGTACTTTTTACAAGGCAAGTGCCAGTTTGACTTTGTCCAACAGAAGTGGTTTACTTTTACTCCTTTTTGTTCTGGCATCAGTGTTGTGGCATTGACTCACACCTTTCAATGGCCACAATAGTCATAGAAGGGTGGTTGCTTTTGAGTTAGGAAGAAGGTGATATATTTTTCTTTAAATTAGTCTTGCATCTTTTGGCTGGTTCTTGTCAAATCTTATAGTTAGTTAATGCTGTAGTGCATCTAGTGAACTTTTTATCATGTTATTTGCTGAATTGTAAAGTTTGCTCATTGTGTCTCATGGGCCTTTATGATAAATTGAGTCATATCAGAGCCAACTGCGTTGTGAATATTCAACTCAATCCAACAGTGCCTCAATTTTGATTCATCATTAGGCTATGTACTTTGTCAAATTCTTGGCGATGATATTACTTGTCTACCAATCTTTTGATTTTTGCTTGTTCTTTTAGCAGTTGCATCAAATAAATCGTACCCTTGTATTTGGTGCATCTACAACCTTCGTTTGCCTTCTCCGTGGGCAAACCATCTGAGATTGTAAGGTGCTCACTTTACTAGTAGGTTAGTGAAAGTCTAATTTGCTTACTCAATACAGGTTGTGGGTTTTGACATTGTAGATGATGAAAGTAAACCAGAAAGGCGTCCAACAAAGCATATGCCCAAACCTTCAGAATGGACCAATGAGTTTAATCCTGCATACTCATATTATGCTTACTACTGCTACACAAACTTGTATACTTTGAACAAGGTTTGTGTTATATGCTTGCCTAACTAGGTTTTTCATTATTGTTATTAAGTAATTAGCACCATGAATTGATGACTAAGTTTTTCATTACTCTGAATGTAACTAAGTTCAAATTCTCTCTGATGCTCAACTGAGGTTATGGTAATACATGAAACAAATTAAGTATGAGAATGAAGTTTTTTACATTCAGCATGCTTTAATTTTTGAAATTTTATTTTAGATAAGTTTTCCTGATTGGCAATTTATCAATTTTGAAAATTTATCTGCAAAATGCTATATATCATTCTGCTAATGGTATAGGGTTTCTATACTTAATTATATTGAATTTTTCTTTCACTTTATCCTACTGCGAAATAAAAAATTAAGAACAAAGAGATAGGGGTGTAATATCAACCTGTTATCACTAATACCATTCTTCTGTTTTCGTTTCCAGCTTCGTGAATCAAAGGGATTGCGAACAATTAAATTTCGGCCTCACTGTGGAGAGGTCATTATCTACCTCTTGGTCTTTTTTTTCTTTCTCCTTTTCTTTTTCTTCCTTCTGCTGT
Organism: Acer negundo; assembly: GCA_035582765.1. Classification (NCBI taxonomy): domain Eukaryota; kingdom Viridiplantae; phylum Streptophyta; class Magnoliopsida; order Sapindales; family Sapindaceae; genus Acer; species Acer negundo. The sequence continues at coordinate 6,157,759 of CM069239.1, read as the reverse complement.
CCCTAAAATGCTCAAGATATCTATTATATGTGCAGGCTGGTGAAATTGACCATTTGGCTGCTGCATTCCTTCTGTGCAATAACATATCTCATGGGATAAATTTGCGGAAATCACCTGTTTTGCAGTACCTATATTACCTTGCTCAGGTTGGCTTCACATGTCTTGGCATTGCATGGTGTATCACTATTAAGAATACAACTGGATTTGTGCTTGGAAACTACTCCTATTTCCATTTTTAAATTCTTGTTTTTTTTTTTTTTTGTTTTTTCTTGAAGATAAGGAATATAGACTATCTCTATTAAGTTGTATTGTGGAATGATTTTCCACAATTCAAAATTTGAAAATAGAACTCTTACTAGGAGTTTAGGATGATTTCGGATATATGACTTTTTGTCGAATTGTTACTATATCTATCAAAAACTAAGAAGTTTTGTGATCATTTTTTATTTATTTATTTTTTCTTTTTAATGGCAGATTGGATTGGCAATGTCACCATTGAGCAATAATTCCCTTTTCCTAGACTATCATCGCAACCCATTTCCTACATTCTTCCAGCGTGGCCTAAATGTTTCACTCTCAAGTGATGATCCTTTGCAAATTCATTTAACAAAAGAAGCACTTGTGGAAGAATATAGTGTTGCAGCACAGGTACATTAGTTGATGCATATTGTCATTTGCTATGATGGTGCATCTCACCAAAATAATATTTTGCAGGTATGGAAGCTTAGCGCTTGTGACTTATGTGAGATAGCAAGAAATTCTGTTTATCAATCGGGATTTTCACACACGGCAAAGGTAAGAAATTTGTCTAACATAAATTTCTTGGTTGATTTGCTGTATAAGTTTTAACTATTTAAAGAAGATATCATTTTGTTTTTCATTGGAACTAATGTAACCCTTAAAAAGAAAATTAAAGGAAATTAACGTGTCCTAGGTTTAAAAGTTCTAGGATGACAACCAAGTGTTATATATATAAAAAATTCAGATTTAAGGCTATAACCGATATTCTAAATGATTACTATTGTTTCATCGTGTTTGTTGGGTTCTCCCTACAGTTGCACTGGCTTGGTGATAAATATTTTATCAGAGGTCCAGAAGGAAATGATATCCATAAAACAAATGTACCGAAGATGAGAATCGCCTTTCGACATGAGGTAAGTTTGTATTTTTATCTAGTTGTATATAAAGTATGGTTACTTGTTTGTAGCCTAATGAATAGAGTTTCGCAGACATGGAAGGAGGAGATGCAGTATATGTATTGGGGAAGAGCTGTGATTCCTGAAGACATTGACACATCTTCATAGATTTAATAATATCTCTTGACGAGTCAGACTTTCCTATATAATTTGTCGCTCTGAGTAATTGGTAGTACTTGTGAACAACAAGTATCAACGGATATGGTGGCTTACAGTCCCATTTTTGGGTACGCCGCTGAGTGGGGGCGATTGGAATGGAAAAGGAATAATTTTGTAGCGTTTTGCATATATGTTAGTAGTGCAAATGTGGTATTAAAGTAGGATATTGTAAACTGGCATGGTTTTTAGTTTTTAGCTTTGCTCTGATTCCCTGCCATCATTGACATTTAAAGAACTGACTGAATAATCAAGTGATGTCAAATTTGAATAATTCATCTTGCGATCCAAGTACAATTGGTTGTCTTGTTATTATTGACATAATGTAAACCAAACATATAATAAATACATTTTGGTGGCAAAAGAGGTCTAAAAAATAAATATATAAAAAGAAGAAAAATTAATTATGGGCTCGTGCAAATTCTAATGTTTACACAGCTGCACTGTTTCAGTTTGATTAAAGGATTTGAAGCGTTTGTGGGGTACTTTGAGGTTGTTTTGTTCTGCATTAAGAACTTGCCAAATGTGCCTTTAGGGGTGTAGTTTAGCCGGTAGAGAGTTCATTTTTGTTCACCCCTCATCAAGAGGGTCCTTATTCCTTCAAGAGGGGTGAACATTACTTCTCTCCCAAAAACATAACATGTGTCCATGGAGGGGTAAAATTGTGTAAGAATCTTTAAGATGGGTGAGCATTACTCCTCTTAAAAACATGATATGTTTCTATGAAGGGATAAAATTGTAACTTGCCAAGTGTGCAAACAGACTCCATTTGGCTTCATTTAGGAGATAAGACTCACCCAACAACCATTTTTGACTACTTTATTTGTAGCAAACAAAGCTTTTATCTTTCATACATTATTAAACTTACTTTGAAAGTGATTATCGACTAATTATATATTTTTATAAAGGTATGAGATTAACTTTATTTTTCTATTCTTTTATTTAAGATGCTGTGAAAGTCAAACTTTTTCCCTTGATGCCCTAATGGACTAATATGGCTTCATGACCTTTTGTTTCTGATGGATGTTGAATAAGTGCATCTTTTGCTACATATTCAATGATTGTTGAAAGTATATGGGAGAGTTTTGAATTTAACCCTTTAATTTATGAAATTTACATATATTTTAATTTATTTTAATTATTACTCATTAAACTTAGATAGGGAAGTTGTTAAATTACATAACTTCTTAATTGCAAACTGTTCCACTCAACCATCACTTATACGATAACCCAATCAACTTAATTTCATATATAATGGCAATTAAAAATAAAAATCAATGTCTATGCATACCTTTTTTTTCTTCTAAAAATAATATAAATTTAGGAATTGAAGATGGTTTACGACTTGAATCCATTATAATTTTGGAAATTTTGAATGGAATATGACTTAAAATCACAACCTTATTGGTACTTGTGGGAAGACCTTACCACTAAGCCATTCAACTTTATAATTATAATAATAATACCAAAAGCCAAGTAGCCTCTGTGAGAGTTATATTTGGGACTGTGTTTTAGAAATTGATATGGCCAGGTTCAATTATGAGTTATATTCTAAACCGTATTTTAAACATTAATTTCGTTAGGTTCAATTAAAAGTTGGGTACGGATATTGACACTCATAAAATTTATCGGTACATCAATTTTATAAGTATACCCATGTTTAAAATATAAAAATTAAATATTACTATAAACATCCATCCTAATGACAACAGTACCCTCATTAAAATAAATACATTCATTTTAATACATACTATTTATAAATACTCTTAAATTATTACCATACCTAATTTATAAAAAAAAATCATAAGACTTTTGGAATCAAAGCCTTTTTTAACGATGACCCAATTTATTTTTGAAAATATCTCGAATGTAGGAACTTTATAAAAGGGAATATGTATATGTGGTCAAAAGATTTTCAATTTGGAATTTTCTTATTTATACAGCTATCTTAAAAAAAAAAAAAAAAAATTCTTATTGACATCTGTGGCTATCTTACAAATAAATAAATAAATAAAAATTGAAATTGTTGATATTTACAACTATAGTTAATTTTTTTTTTTTTTTGATAGAGTTTATAACTATATATAAAAGAAAGATAAAAACAATATAATAATCATGTGATTATGATAAATTTTGATACTTGAAATAAAATTAAAGTTTAATTAGGGTTTATCATAAGTTTTTTTATATATTTTTTTAATTTTTTAAAGGTAAGTTTTATTTAATAAAGAAATATAGTTGAAGATATGAGTGTAATTAATAAGTGTATATAATATTTAGTTTATTTTTAATTTAAACAACTTGTCCTTTTTGGTATATATATTTTTTTGATGTATAACCACTATCGGGACCGACGAGATTTGGACTCTACAAGCACAACCCGAAATACTATTCCCATTATCGGGGAGAGGATACAAATGGTATGCGGTTACTTTCACAATTGGAGAGATGGATGCTCCCAGAACTGGGAGAGGGCTCCCTATACTTGGGGTTTTATGGCCAATGTGGGACTAAGAAATATATATACAAATATGTGCACACACTATGGCGTTAAACCTCGGTGACGGAGGCTCCCAAGGAGCGTCCATCCACATTGGTAAGATGCCATATCTCTTTTTAGTAAATTTTATTGAGATATTTTTATAATTAAAATTTTTAATAAAATATGGGTGTATTAATAAGTTTTAGGGGAATGCTATCTACCTTTTCCCACTCATTGCTTGACACATATACACTTTTTTATTTAAAAGGTAAATAGAAAAGGTAGATAGTATTCTCCTTAGTCCAAGTTTTATGGCTGTCAATATCGACTCCCTTAAAAGTTATATTCTAAACCGTGCTTTAGAGATTGATCTTGTCCGATCCAAGACGTGTTGGATTTCAAAATAAATAAATAAATAAATAAATAAATAATAATAATAATAATAATAATAATAAATGAATAGGCAGAGAAAGGCTCTTCCTTATAAGTATAACCCCAATATCACGGATTCACGGTACAAATCTAAACCCCTTGACTGTGAAGACTCTCTCTATCTCTCCAAAACCCACCCCGCCGCTTCCTGTCTCCCCAAATCTCTCTTAATCGAAGGCCACACTCGACGCCACCACCGTCGTCTCCGGCGGTGATTCTTCTATCTAAACCCTCACTTAAAGGAAACTAAAATCGTAAGTCTACTCCAGTAATGGCGGCCAACGCAGCTCTCTCCGAGACCTCTGACGGCCCAGTCCTGAGCGTAATCAACAAGCGCATCCGTGGCCTCAAAAAGAAATACAACCGAATCGTCCAGATGGAGGAGTCCGTCTCCCAAGGAAAAACCCTCAACAAAGAGCAAGAGGAAGTCCTCCGCTCCAAACCCCACCTCACCGCCATCATCGATGAACTCGAGAAGCTTCGCGCCCCTCTCGCCTCCGCCCTATCCGAGGAACTCTCCGTCAACCAACAACAACAACTACCCACTCCCGCCCCCGCTGCCCCTGCCCCCGAAAACGAGGACGACGGAAGTGACCCGGTTGATCACTCAAACCAGGACTCCTCAGTGTCTGATCTGCTCAATCTGCTATATTTCGGGTCGCTGTTTGACGTGAAGTCGCAGAGTGATTTCACGGCCACCATGTTGACCAGGACGCACGAGAGAGGGTGTTGCCTGACCTACGATTATGTGACTGATGATGCTACTGATCTGCTTGGAGAGAGGGACTTGGATATGATTTCGATGCTCGGTAGCTTGCTGATTTCCCGCCCTATCGCTTCCAGTTTGTCTCACAAGAACGCGTTGCAGCGCTGTATCGAGCACGCGAAGCTCTGGCTCTCTAACTCCGACCTGCCTGTTGACTCCAATACTGATATTACTTGTAAAGTTTTAAACTTTTTTCGATCATCATGTTGGTTTTGTCTGATTTTTATCTCGTTTGATATTTGGGTTTTGGGTTTTTTAGATGCTGAATTGAGAGAGAGGCTGAGCAAGATTATGGTTTCGGATTATTTTACAACCACGCCAGAGATGAAAGCTCCAGGTGAAATGGCTGCGGCAGCAAATTATGGTTCTTTTCAGTTGCCAGTGCATGGTTCTGTTGCTCCCGTTCAGGTTCCAGTGCAGGTGGAGGGTTCAGCTGTACAGTATCAGGAGAAGGTAGAACTTAATCATATTTGGTTTTAAAATTAAGAATATAATGGTCTGTGCTATTATGTTTTTTCTGCTGTTGTTAAGAAATAATTGTATCCTGTTAATCCGCTAAGGCATAACTCTTTTTCACCCTTCTGAACATTTGTCTGTGATTGAAATATGTGGTTTCTGATTTGTTTTGTGCGGTGAAGTGTGTCTTTGAAATTTAGAACTTTCAAATTTCACTAGGGCAAGAGGAAGAAAATGTAACATTGTTTTTTTTTTTCCTTGCCATGAAGTTATTCTTTGAAAGAAATTAATTAGATTTTAAGTAAATGCAAGTTCATATGTGATGACCTTTGTAACATAAATGAATGTGGCTGCTGCCATGGCGGTATCCATGCTTCTTTTGTGCTAATTTTATTAAGCATATACCAACTGGGTATTGTTTCTTAATTTTTTTTGAGAGATCTACCATAATAGTGGAGAATATTTGATAATTCTTGTTATATTGAACTATGGATTATCTTTTGTAAACACTCTTGACTTTGTAGATTTTGGTTGTTTGTTCCTTCTCTAATTCATTGAATACGATGAATTTTTGATTAGGTGACAACTACAACTTGAATAACCTGCATATGCATCTTTTCCATGTTGAAACATTGTTGTTGATTACCATATAGGATTGGAACTTTCAACTTGTCATCTACTAAACTTGCGCGTTTGTCTTTGTGAATCTGTATGTGTTGCATTGTCTATGTGAAATGTTCTGCTCTCTGTATGATATGGTCAAACTGTCCATGTGAAAGTTGTTGTACCTAGGGATTTATATCGCCAATGATGAAAAACATTTTTCATTTAACTGTTTCTAACCTAGGCACCTAGCACTTATGTAACAGTTGCTATTTTTTAGGGAGTTTGACTATTTTTTAGTGGGGTTGACTATTTTTAGGATACTGCTCGTTGCTGTTTGTTGTGGGCCTTGTGGCATTTTCAAATTATTTGAAATTTTGAAGTAATTAGGTTTGGCTAGTATAAAGTAACTTTAGAAAGTCAATTTATTTTTGAAGTAATGGAAACCTAAGCAGTTCTCTCATAATTCCGTTCTCCTCTCACTTATCTTTACTTATCTCTCTCATTCTTTCTCTGTCCCTTGTTCGCTTGTTGCCCTTATTTCTTTTACCTGTGCTACATCTCATTGCCATGTTAGAGTGTATGTTTTTCATCTCCAACTGTGGCAGTCTTTAAGAGTCAGTGAGGCTTGTTTGAGTGCTTAAATACTATTGTTTGACCATTTCCTATCACCTTAAGCTTTTGGGTCTAGCGGTAACTGGCATTTTTATTCAATAATGGCATTTGCTTTTTTAACTTGGAGTAATTGGTTTTATTTCAAAATTCTTGTCTGACATGTTATAAATTCTCTCTTTTGCTTATTTTCAACATATGTTTTTTTGAGGGTCTTGAAGGGTATTTCCCTTCTGAATCTCTGATTATGAATTGTGATGCAAACTGGAAGCTGGTTAACCCTCATTTGAAATGTAGCTGTCATAACTTGTGGTTTGTACATGGAAAAACACAATACCCCCGAGAACTTTCTCAATTACATCTTAAAGTTAATATTCTGCTGGTGATTGATAAATTTTTCATAATGAAATTGATAAGTCTTTACTGAAGTTAAGTTAAATACCCCAAGGGGTGGGCTGAAGGGTAAAAGCTCTTGATGCCAATCAATTGATCAAAGGTTTAAATCCCCTTGCTGCCGGATACCTGCCTTACCATGAGTTGGCTATCAAGGTTGTAGGGTCCAATCGGTCACCAGTTTACTGCCCAGTGAAAAAATAAAGGTTGGGGAGATTTTTGAGTATAAAAATGAAGTGAAGCTAAAATACAAAGAAAGGTCGGGCTTACTGAAGTTAAGTTAACTAATGGGTTGATCAGCAAAATTTTGATGCCAATGTAGTAGTCAAGGTTTTGAATCTCCTTGCTCCCGGATACCTACCTAGGATATCACGTCCTGTGAGTTTAACTATCAAGGTTTTAGGGTCCAGCTGTAGTCTGTGTTTACTGCCTGGTGAACAAAGAAAGATCTGGGAGATTTCTGAGTATAGAATTTAAAGTACACTATTACCTTATTGGAGCTATTTTTGATTGATTGGTTGGCTTGAATTGTGATTACTTAGACTTCTTAATGTTGACAAATTTATAAAAACCTGAAGGGTTAGGTTTCTTTATGTTTTTTGAAAGGGGTAGGCCGCAAGTGTATAGTTTTGCTTGCCCTTTTGGTCACACAACTTAAGGTATAGCTTAGCAATTTTGTTTATTTGTTTGTAATCCTCTTGTTGACTCTTGGTTCACACTTAGTTTTGTGCAGTGTTCTTCATTAATATCTTATCCATTTTCTATCAATTTTTTTTAATCAAACCTAAAATATTCACTTTTGTTTTCCTCACCTAGTGCTTTTATTTAAAAAAATAAATAAATGAATTATTTGCTTTTAAAATGCTGCTGTGATGAATTTCTGTTGATATTTCATTGATATAAAGAAAAACTGATGAAATTTTATGAGTGTTTTGTTATGCAGATTAACAAGTTGTATTGGGTCCCGACTATTTTAGAATTTAGGTTTGGTTAAGTTGGGTTGACTGTTGATGATTGGTGTTTCTGTGTCTAATAATTTAGTATGCAACTGTTGCATGTTCTAAGCTGTATATAACCTTTGAACAGCAGTTCTTTTTGTTTGTTTGTTAATTTAGTTTGGTTCGGTGCTGGAATTACTCATATTTGACTATGTAACTGTATAAGTTGATTTTTAGGCTTAGGATTGTATTAGGTGGTCTAGTTTTAAGATAATTTTTCTGTAATCTAATTAAGACTGGACTACTTGGCTTTCCAATAAAGAGAAGAACAAAACAAATGTTTGGTAAGAAATTTTTTTATGAACTGTGAAGGACTAAGGAATGATGGCATTGCCGATTTGTGATCCTAGAGGTGTCAATAATTTAATTAGTGGTTGGCTTATCTCATTGAATTTCCTAGGGGTTCATATGCAGTTTACCGAAAAGGTTGTCATACTTAGCTTAGAGGAAACTAGCAGAGTAAAAGATTTAAAACTAAAACATTCCAAGAAAAGCAGAAGATGTCGACGGGGATTGTAGCATATTATAAAGGGTAGTTTAAAAAATGTTCACTCCCTCTCTTTCTAATAGTCAACTTCTGATGCCCCCTTTGTAAGAGGTAGAAAGTCGCAAGATCTTGGCATCATGATTTGAACCTTTCCTTTAAAATCTCTCTTAGTTCTCTTAGGGTTTCCTCTCTGTGTAGGTATTGAGGCCAAGATGGTATTTAAGTTGGCATATCCATTGTACTCACAAATTTATGGATGATGTTTTTTGTGTTACTGATTGGACATTCCCTCTTTGAAAATGAACCAACATTTTACCTTTGATGCTGCACTATGATAGTCAAATGGAGATGAAGCAGTGCTGCTGTTAGAAGTGTTGCCGGTCCAACCGCTGTCAAAATATTTATGTATCTTTTTCTTACCCTGTTGTGGAACAAAAATAATAAAACAAAATGTGGGTTTCTGTTTTCCCTATATTTTCTAATTGCAAATTTAAGGAATTGGATCCTGTGATTTTTGGTAAATCTGTTTATTGCCTTGTTTTCATGCCTTTTATTTATGGAGTCTGATTCAACTTTCATCCGTTTTCTTGTCTTGAATTTTTTTTGGGTTTACACAATCTGGTTGCATGCCTTTGTTAAATAGTTTGGTAAAAAGACAGTTAAAAACAAACTCCAACATGTGTGTAACCAAGCAGACAATTTACTGGCTGTTCAACTTATAGATTTGTTTATTGCCCATAATTGCCCTATATAGACTGATCTTCTCTATGATTGCTGTTAGTTTATTATTCATTTTTCATTTGAAGAAGTTTCATTTTTTACCTTAATAATAGTTTCACTCTAGGGATTACTGTATGTGGTGGTGGGCATGGTTTGGTGGTGACTGTTCTGATCTATGGTTTGATAGGTTTTAGAATAGAACATCAGAGGAATAGCCAATGTCAAGTGTTTGTGAATATCATTTTTATGTCTATTGGCGGAGATCCTAAATTCATGATCAAGTGTGTTTGTTATTATAGTCTCAAACAATCGTTTTGTTTTCCAAGTTTATTGGATTTTCACTTATTTCTTGATTTTTTAATGTTATCTTTTTGCAGGATGAAGATGATGTGAATTTTCAAGAACATGAAACCGGGGATAGTCAATCTAGTCCCTCTGAGGAGCTTCAGAAGGTGCTTTTAGTTATCCCCAACTAAACTCTTTGTCTGGCATCTTGTGTTTTTGTGTTTTTAGTTAATTTGATCTGAGGCTTTTGCTAGCAGGATGAATTAGAGGCAGAAAATCCCGTCGAGGGTGTTTCAGTTCAACAAGAACAAGGCAAACCACAGGCAGAATTGGAGGAGCAAAATTATGGAGAGGTAGAGTCTAAGGAGCAACAGTATATTCCCCGAAGACCCTATCAGAATCAAAGAGGTGGTCGTGGTGGTGGTGGTGGCCGCAGGGGGTATCCCAATGGCCGTGGAGGTCGTGGCAATGGCAGGGGGGGTGGAGCGTACCAGAATGGTCGCGGTCAATACTATGATCAGCCTGGGAACTATTATCCAAGAAACTACTATAACAGTCGGGGAAGGGGAGGCGGTAGGGGTGGTGGACACCCTTACAACAATCATGGCTCGGGGGTCCAAGGTGTTTATGCCCCAGCTGATGTTGGTGTCAATTCTTGACTTATTTAATGGTTAAATGTTTATAGGGTGTCTGTCTGATTATTAGCTTCCGTGGTGGGTGGTGATATTGTTTTGTTTTTGCATGAAACATGAAACATGGTTTTAATGTGGGTTGATGTTGATGTTGCTAAAAGCAACATCCAGGACGCCCCATTTTCTTTTTGTAGTTTCAGTTAATGGAGGATCTTTTATCAAATCAAAAACTATAAAATTAGGTTTTTAGTTATTTTTATTTATTTTTTCTACTGTAAAATTCCTGAAAATTTGCTGCTGATTAGCTTGTGTGGTTGCAAAAAATTTCTCATATAATCTTTAAATGAAGAATCTAAAAGTATTTAGTAATCAATTTGAATAGGAGTATACGAATGCATTGTTCGTATTCCAACTTAGAATTTGTAGTTTTGCTTTATAGACGTTGAAAATGTCATATTCTCTTTTTATCAAGGTGAATAAGGTTCGAAGAGGACCTTTCTCATTGTCGGCCATAAAAAAGATGAAATAATTGAAATTTTTTGACAAATTTTTTGCTGATGCATGGATATAAGCTAATGTATCTATACGCCGTATTGTTTTTGAAATTGTATTTTATTTTATCATGATTGAAGAGAACATTTTCATATATATATATATTAGTTATAATTTGGTATATTATTAAGGATGGTGAATACCGAATATTACTACATTGAACTGCAAGATCGAATCCATAAAACAGTAGAAGCACAACCCAGAGGAAATGATGTTTCAAGTCCGATAAAATTTGGTGTGTTTGGTTTATTCGTTAGTTGTATTAGTAAGTGTTGGTAATGTCATTGTCTAAGGAATTTATGTTTGAGAATAAGATGCTTGAAAATGATATTCACTCGTAATTAATTATACAACCATGAATTAATTCCCTTTTTAGACCTAGAATGTCAAAACTACAATTCATTTGATCTGATTGTTCCCATATAGATTATTGGTATATAATATAAAAAGAGTGTTTACAAGACCAATGAACAATGAATGCTTTACAATGAGTGGCCAGCTATATATAAACAACCCTAGCTTTTTCATTAACTAATTAAATCAGATAAAGCCTTATTAGAATAGTGTAATTATTTAAGTGCTGTTAAATGAATGTCATATATATCCAACGAATAGAATCATATGCCATAAAAAAATAAAATCAAAATTATTATAAAAGAATTTTGCCACTATCAAGTGGTGTCATCAAGCTTGATAGAAAAACCTATATAAAGCCATATATGCCTACCAAACCTGTAAAACTCCAAGCCAGGTTGTGTTTTCGAGTTATCAACTTTGATTGATTTGCCATTCTCTAAATACCAGAAGAAAAATGGGAGCAAGGATGTCAAGCTACGAGAATCCTCATGGATTTCTCCGGAAAAGTCACTCTCAGAATCAGATCCTGGAGTTTCAATCCAAGGATCAATGGAAAGCTCACTTTGAGGCTTCCAAAGAAACTAACAAGCTGGTATGTACCATCTCTCTAGTGTTCAATAATATTGTGTTAGATTTTTGTTAAGAGTAATAATTGTGTTTTGTAAATGTTTTGGTGGTGCTGAAGTTGGTGATTGATTTCACGGCAACATGGTGCGGACCTTGTAAGTCCATGGAACCTGCTATTAAGGAGTTCGTAGCCAAGTACACTGAGGTTGAGTTTATCAAGATTGATGTTGACAAATTCAAGGTAATTTTATGCTCTTTTCCCGATTAAGAAAGATTTACGACGAGTTTAAAGAAATTGTTTCAAAGAAGGTGTTGAATGAATTCCCATAATGTCAATGATATGATGGGGGTCATGCTTATCATATGACTAAAACATATATGTGTAATTATGTGAATGGAAAAACAGGAAATTGCAAAACAATTTGGCATAGAGGCAATGCCAACATTCATTCTGGTTAAAAAAGGGAAAGAAGTTGACAGGCTGGTGGGAGCCAAGAAGGATGATCTCCAGAAGAAGATCGAGAAACACATGATATGATTCGACAAAGAGGCACGAGGAGGACCATAAAACATTAAAGGAAATATGTACGTGATATGGCTAATAATAATATTTTTCTGTCATGCTACATACTATCTGGGCAGGCCCTGGACCTGGTTTTCAGGTGCGCCAGCCCATTGCCTATCCTTTAAAGAGACCTATATTTACTTGTAATGAGTTATTACTGAGTTTTATATATATATATACGGGTTAAATTTTAAAATGGTACAATAAATACATTTTGCTTTAGATAAAAAAAAGGCACATGTATTTGTTTTAAACAAAGCTCAACAATTATATAAACAAAAAACAAAATAAAAGGGCCCTCAAGTATTTCTCTAATGCCCCCTTTTTTTTATATATGTATTTTTATAGATAGTTAGACCGGCCATTGCAACTCTTTCTCTCTCACTTTTTATAGGGTTTCATCACTTATTCACTTATTCCTTTATATATATATATATATATATATATTTACTACAATGATTCAACCCTCCAAAACCATTGATTTGTGATTGTGATTGTGATTGTAACTCTCCCGTTTGATCTATCCAATCAAGAAAGCGTAATGGACATCGAAGATGCATCTTTCTCTTCCCATTGTGATCTCTCTTTCTTCTTTATGCACTTTTACAAAGCAATTTTGTTTTCAATCAAACACCAATCGGAACAACAATTTACCGATAATTATCAATATCAACACTATAATAATGTCAATGGTTAAACCTCCTACAAGACGAGATAGATTTCCCTATATTTTAGGGTATAATGAACAAAGAAAAAACTCGAAACTCAATAATAAAGATGAAGTGACCATAGTTTCCCTATATTTTATGGTTTAATGTATGAACAAAGGTAAAACTCGAAACCCAATACTAAAGACTAAAGATGAAGTGAGTGTGATTTAGAAAGCAAATTTAGAATATTCTCATTTGTTTTGTTAGGGGTTGTGGATCCACTATTCCACCACTTTCGTGATTAATTGCTTTTATCTGTGGGTTGGGCTGGGCCCACTGTCTTGTTTTGCATTTGTGATTTGGTGCTAATATGACCCACATGGATCATGGATTCGACGGTTGAAGAAAATCCCCGATTCACAAACCTCTAGATCCATGCTTTTTTTTATTTTTATTTTTTATTTTTACCTATTGATACTTGGATCCATTCCCTCTTATGTAATGAAAATAAACATTCCATAATTATCATATATTTAACATTTATTGCGATATTGAGTAATGTTCTAAAGTATAAATCCAAGTCTGATTCAATTATAGGTTTTTGTCTTTTGATGAACAAATTACTCTTAATATTAAGAGTTGATTGAAAACAATAAATTTGTAATTAAAAAAAAAAAAAAATCCAAACATTTGTAAAAAGGAAATCTAAACATATACACGTGACAAATTGAGTGCAAATATTAAGAGTTCATGGAAATTAAAAAAGTCTAAACTTTTGTAAAATAAAAAATAAAAAACAAAATCCAAACGTATGCATGTAGTAAAATCCAGTTTCATATAGAGATTCTTGAATTTAATTGAAGTTGTAAAATGAACTTTAAGGATGATGAATACAATGAGAAAAAACAACGTTAATTATGTGTACCCAATCCACACAAGTCAACTCTTCCACTTAATCCATGCACATGCAACTTGTGAGAGACTTGGTGCAGGGTTGTTGTGATTTGTTATTTGTTATACTATGAATAAGCTAAGTGGAGAGTGTCAGTTGTGGCACCACTTTCGTAGTTGTTTGTTTTGTTACGGTTATGAGCTGTTGGATACAGCAGCACTGCTTTCAAGTTATTGTTTATATTCCTAGTTTCTAGCAAGATAGTTGAACATGGTCTATAAGTATTTCGATTGTTGTGAATAAAAGATCAACAAGATTTACGGCTTCCATAATCTTCCTTCCTCTCTTCTTCTAAAGTTCTTTACTGTCTCTCTCAAATTCACTAAGTTCTTAACAAATTGGTATCAGAGCCAAGTTTGGCTAATATGGATACCAGGGTAAGATTAACACTGAAGTCAAAAATGAAGTCAGTGAAATTCTCACACAACACGAATTGAAGTTTGATCTCCTTCAAATCAATTTCACCGAAGTTAACAATACCTTGCAATCAATCTTAAATCTTAACCGAACTTCAAACCATGCGCATTCATCAGGATGGAGCGGCAGTTGAAATCAATTCGTTTGCTCAGGCTGGACCTTCGCGTAGACAACCCCACTATATGGTTTCAGTCATCAACCCAACTAACCGAACATAGCTAAAATTGGCGTTTCCCAAATTCAATGGAGACAATCCGATGGGGTGGATCTATAAAGCTGAGCAGTATTTCGAGTTCAAAGGGATCTTACCGGCTCAAAAAGTGCAATTGTCTTCCTTTCATCTTGAGGGTACAACTCTACAATGGCATAAATGGCTGTCAAAATTTCGCGGGCCTCTCTCCTGGACTGAGTTTACGGAAGTCGTGCTACACAAGTTTGGACCAACAGAGTGCGAGGATCCTTCTGAGGCTTTGACTCGACTCAGATAAGTATCCACAGTGGGGGTGTACCAAGAGGCCTTCGTAAAATTATTACAAATGGTGGATGGGTTACCTAAAGGATATCTGGTAGGCTGTTTCATTGCAGGCTTAAAAGACGAGATATCTAAAATATTCACTTTTGTAAATAAATAAATGAATTATTTGCTTTTAAAATGCTGCTGTGATGAATTGCTGTTGATATTTCATTGATATAAAGAAAAACTGATGAAATGTTATAAGTATTTTGTTATGCAGATTAACAAGTTGTATTGGGTTCCGACTATTTTAGAATTTAGGTTTGGTTAAGTTGGGTTGATGATCAGTGTTTCTGTGTCTAATAATTTATTATGCAACTGTTGCATGTTCTAAGCTGTATATAACCTTTGAACGGCAGTTCTTTTTGTTTGTTTGTTAATTTATTTTGGTACGGTGCTGGAATTACTCATATTTGACTATGTAACTGTATAAGTTGATTTTTAGGCTTAGGATTGTGTTAGGTGGTCTAGTTTTAAGATAATTTTTCTGTAATCTAATTAAGACTGGATTGCTTGGCTTTCCAATAAAGAGAAGAACAAAACAAATGTTTGGTAAGAAATATTTTTAAGGAGCAACAGTTTATTCCCCGAAGACCCTATCAGAATCAAAGAGGTGGTCGTGGTGGCCGCAGAGGGTATGCCAATGGTCGTGGAGGTCATGGCAACGGCAGGGGAGGTGGAGCGTACCAGGATGGTCGCGGTCAATACTAGGATCAGCCTGGGAACTATTATCCAAGGAACTACTATAACAGTCGGGGAAGGGGAGGCGGTAGGCGTGGTGGACACCCTTAAAACAATCATGGCTCGGGGGTCCAAGGCGGTTATGCCCTAGTTGATGTTGGTGTCAATTCTTGACTTATTTAACAGTTAAATGTTTATAGGGTGTCTGTCTGATTATTAGCTTCCGTGGTGGGTGGTGATATTGTTTTGTTTTTGCATGGAACATGAAACATGGTTTTAATGTGGGTTGATGTTGCTAAAAGCAACATCCAGGACGCCCCATTTTCTTTTTGTAGTTTCAGTTAATGGAGGATCTTTTATCAAATCAAAAACTATAAAATTAGGTTTTTAGTTATTTTTATTTATTTTTTCTACCGTAAAATTCCTGAAAATTTGCTGCTGATTAGATTGTGTGGTTGCAAAAATTCCTCATATAATCATTAAATAAAGAATCTAAAGGTACGAGTTATTAATTTGAATAGGGTTGTGCGTACGTGTGCATTGTTCCTATCTCTTATATTCCATAACTTAGAATGTGTAGTTTTGCTTCATGCCTTCATGGACATTGAAAATGTCATATTCCTTTAACGTATTTTTATAATTGAATTGGTTGCGAACCTTTTCTCTTTTCATCATGGTGAATAAGGTTGAAGAAGACCTCTCGTTGTCGGCCATAAAAAAGAAGAAAAAATTGAAATTTTTTGACAAATTTTTGCTGATGCATGGATATAAGTTAATGAAAGGTATGTATCTATACGCCGTACTGTTTTTGAAATTGTATTTTATTTTATCATGATTGAATTCCATCAAAGTATAATAACATCAGATTCGCCATGTAGATTATTGAAAGTTATATCAAGTTAAGGCGATTGTTGAAAGTAAACGTGGTTGTACCTAAAAAGTTGAGATTAAGAGAACATTTTCGTGTATATATAGGTTATAATTTGGTATATTATTAAGGATGGTGAATACTAAATATTACTATATTGAAATGTAAGACCGAATCCATAAAACAGCAGAATTACAGCCCAGAGGATGTGATGTTTCAAGTCCGATAAAATTTGGTGTGTCTGGTTTAATCGTTAATTGTATTAATAAACATCGGCAATGTTTTTGTCTAGGGAATTTATGTTTGAGAATAAGATGCTTGAAAATTACATTCATTTGTAATTAATTCTATAACCATGAATTAATTCCTTTTTTAGACAGAGAATGTCAAAACTACAATTCTCATACAGTATTTGCTTCCCTTCCAATCTTCCATGCTGTCGATCATTGTCTTCTTCAACATCTAATTTTCATTTTCCACTATATATTTTATAGAGGTCGAACATGAACAATCTTGTTACATCAACCCAAAAAAACTTCACCTTACTTATATAATAAACTCCAACACCCTTTTAATCGATCCATTTGAGATTCTGGGTAAACACACAGAATAAAAAATTCCCCGAAATGCTATTTCCGTAAAAGGAAATCGTACAAATGCGTGCATTTTGCATGTTGTAGTAGAAGAACATATAGGCATGGAATGTGTAAAAGTAGTGATGGAATTTGATGTTAAAGATTTGTGGGCATTCTAAAAAGATGATGCTCTTCATGTGAGCCGCAATTAATTTTGGCACACGCACGCATCTCATTTCTTTTCTATTGCTTCCTGTCATTTCAATAGAGATGCTTAGGCTATTGCAAATCCAAAAACTCAATTTGGTGCAACTTTTGTATTAAAATGATGCAACTTTCAAACTATTTATTTTTTCCATCTCTATCCATTACACCAAATATTACATTAAAAAGAATATTCCATTTCTTTTCCTTTATATATATATATATATATAATTATTTCTCAACAATTAACATTTCACCGTAGAATTAATATAATATTGCAATCATTAAATAATAATTAAATTAAAACAATATAAATTAAACAAAATCATTAATTAACAAAAAAGATACAATTTGAATAAATTTGATTGAATAAAGATAAAACCGTGATTAAATAAAACTTTAAAATAATAAAAAGGAATACAATCGAAATAAATTTTAATGAATAAGAATAAAAATGTGATTGAACTAAACTATAGAGATTTAACAACAAAATTAAAGAAAGAGGCATTTTTTGCGTTAAATGAATAGTTTACACCACATTTGACGCAATACTATTCATAAACCCTTTTTGACTTAGAATTTCAAAGTTGGGTTGGAGAGTGTTTTTTGTGTCAAATTTGGTTTTTTCTTCATTTTAGAGTTGGCTTGAAGATGCCTTTAATGGTATCTTCTATTTTGCTCTTTCTACTTTTGATAAATTTAATTTAATTAATTTATTTATTGAAACGGGGAAATTTAAAAGTTAATAATACATTACAAAGAATAAAACTTTATTTATAAAAATATAATATGAGAAAGGACATTGTAGAGTATTGAACTGTAGCCCATAACCCTCGTCCAAGTCAATAAACGGGTTCATTTATTACTAATCAAGAATTGATGGAACCAGAATCAAATTCCACCGAAAAGGGAATAGAGGGGAATCAAAATCGGAATCAAGTTACTAAATTACATTCCAGTGTTTATTAACAAATTAGAAATTGGAAACGGAATCAAATTTATTCCATTTCTAATGTTTGCTTAAACTAAAGAATCGGAATGATACATAATTGATTACAAAAATATCCTTCTGTATATAACATGATGATTTTTTGTTTGTTTGTTTTATTATGAAATAATATATTTTATATTACTCATAACACGATAATTATAATAATTAACATTTTTATATTGTAAAATTTGAACTAATTAAAAAAAGAACTATTAAGATAACTTGATTAAAAAAAAAACTCGCAGTAGCATATATATATAGTGTTTCTCTTATAAGGGATCCCTTATTTTAATTTCGATAAGGACTTTGATGAAATCATATCAATTTTTATTTGATTTAAATTTTTTTGTAGATGATATGTTCAATGAAATCTATCTATGAATAAAATTTGAGAATTTTTCAAGCACTAAATTATTTTTCTTGAATTTTCCTACGCTCATTTTCTGATGCCTTTATATTTAACAAAATCGGGATAAATAGTTGTAGTGCTTGAAAAATTCTTAAATTGTATTGATATGTAAATTTCATTGAACTTATCATCCACAAAAAAATTCAGATTAAAATTCATAGAAATCGAAGTGATTTCATCAAGGTCCTTATTGAAATTAAAATAAGAGATCCTTTATGAAAGAATAATATATATATATATATATATATATATATAAAAGACATGGATATGTAGTTCATAAATAGTAAAATGAACATTAGATAAAGAGATGACTTAATTTTAAAAAAGTGAAATTGAAGTAATATATAAATAAGAGATATGAATAAGTAGTAATTATTATTATGGAAAATTGCACTAATTTCCCTAACTTTAGGTGAAATTGTATCTATAGACAAAAGATCGATTTATTGCACAAACCTCCTCTCGATTTCGTTAACCAAACGTTGACCACAGTTAGGACTAACTGTTGACCAGCCTTGACCCCTGAAAAGTCACATTTACCCTTAATGAAGGTTTCTGACTAAGGGTAGTATGGTAATTTCATATTTTATTAAATAAAAAAACAAATTAAATATATAAAAAAACCTAGATCCACCACCATTACCATCCCAGATCAACATCATCATCACAGATCAACAATACCACAACCCAGATCAATAACAAAATTATACTCAGACAACAAACCTTCAATCGAACCCATCAACAACAAAATTAAACCCAAAAGAAAATTTTTTTTTAAAAATCCCAGATCAATCGAACCTTCAACCGATCTATCTCTCTGTCCAAACCTTCAATTCTTTCTCTATCTCTTTATGTTTTTCTCTTCCCCTTCCATGGCTTTTTCTTCTCAGTTTGTTGTTCTATTGAATCTCTGATTCATCTTCCTAGTCAGTCAATCCAGTGTTCTAAAGTTGTCCACGACCGCGGGAGCAAGACTTGTGATGTTTTCCCGAAAAACAGTGTCATGAGAAGTTAGCGAGAGAGGATCTGGTGGAAGACACCGTCGTCGTCGAACCTGTTGACGTCGATCGGTTTCTCCTAGCTTGTGCGCCGTCGTTTCTTCTTCAAGGCCTCGCTAGTGGAGCCAAAGGGATGTTGGGTCTTGGAAGGATTCGGTTGTCTCTACTGTCGCAACTCGCCGCCTCTGTGGAATAGTTGTGGGCTTGGTTGGATTTGAGCCAGTGATGGTGTGGTTGATGAGTTTGCTTTTGGATTTGAGGGTTAAGGTTGGGATTTGTATTTCGGTTTGAATTTGGATTTGGATTTTCTTGTATTTGGATTTCAATTTGTATTTGGAAAATCTACTATGTTTTGAATTGCTGATTGATGTGTTTGTTTTTTTGGATTCCTAGTTGATATTTTCATTGATGATGATGATGTCCTGGGTTTCATTGGGGATGGATTTTTGTGTTTGATAATGATTTCTGGAAAAAAAAAATAATTAGGGATGGTTCTTGTAATTTTGATGAAGAAGATGATGATCTTCTAGGCAAATTAGGAATGGTTCCTGCAATTGTGAGAAAATGACGTTTTTACCCTAGACCATTAAGTCAAAGGTTAGTCAAACCGTAAGTTAACCGTTAGTCAAAGGAATTCAGGGGAGGTTTGTATAATAAATCGATCTTTTGTCTATAGGTGCAATTTCATCTAAAGTTAGGGATATTAGTGCAATTTTCCCTTATTATTATTATTTTTTGAAAAGTGTTGTAGTTATTTTTAATTCATTAATGGTTTTGTAATATGTATATATAAAGATGAATTTTTTATAAATCACACAGCTAGAATAATATAAATTATTAATTATGTAAACCAATATATATGAAGATTAAAAAAATAAGTAAACCAATATTATGAAGAAGTTGTTTTTTTTTAAAGGATATTTTAGTAAAAATATCATGAATTCATTTTACAATCAAGAAAGGAAACTTGATTCCTAGAGTGGGTGGAAGGAATCAAGTTCCCTTTCCATTATGAACTTAATTACTAATTTGTGAGTGGAGTCCATGAAATTTAATTCTTAAAAAATTTAGTAAACAGTGAAATTCTTAAATCGGGAATTTAATTCATTTTCTTAAGTATGATTCCTGATTAGTAAACACACCATAATATAAATAAATGAATACCACTTTTCTGTCTAATGCAGAATGTTTGGTCAGCATTTAAATGAAGAATTTGAATTTGAATTTCATGAGTTGGGTGAGCTTCATTGGGTTGATACTTGATAGTTGATACGATGTAGACCTCTTGGTGGAAATTTTGTATATAAATTTAAATGATTCAGTAAGTATATGTATATACGACTGAGTTACTAACATCACATTAACTATGATATTACTAATTTAAGTTTACTTGAAATCACTAATTGACTTCATCAAACATCGTCAACATTTATTTATTTTTGATATGTTTTTATTCTACAAGTTCCTTTTTAAAGGCTTAATTTTTTAAATACAATTTTTCTCTAGTATACATACAATATAAGTATATTTATAATATACTAATACACATCATGATGTGTATTAGTATGCTATAAATATATCTATATTGTGTGTTTATGAGAGAAAAATTGATTTTAAATATGTTTTCATATATTCTAAATTGGCATTATCGAATTCATTTCATCTAATTGTTCCCAATAGATTATTGGTATATAATATATAAAGAGTGTTTAGTTCATCAGGTTTGACAAATTTAGAAAACCAACATTACAAGACCAGCTATATATAAACAACCTAGCTTTTTCATTAACTAATTAAATCAGATAAAGCCTTATTAGAATAGTGTAATTATTTTAGTGGTGTTAAATGAAAGTCATATATATCAAACAAATAGAATCATATGCCATAAAAAAAAAATAAAAAATAAAAAATAAAAAATAAAAAAAAATCAAAATTATTATAAAAGAATTTTGCCACTATCAAGTGGTGTCATCAAGCTTGATAGAAAACCTATATAAAGCCATAGATGCCTACCAAACCTGCAAAACTCCAAGCCAGGTTGTGTTTTCGAGTTATCAACTTTGATTGCTTTGCCATTCTCTAAATAGCAGAAGAAAAATGGGAGCAAGGATGTCGAGCTACGAGAATCCTCATGGATTTCTCCATAAAAGTCATTCTCAGAATCAGATCCTGGAGTTTCAATCCAAGGATCAATGGAAAGCTCACTTTGAGGCTTCCAAAGAAACTAACAAGCTGGTATGTACAATCTCTCTAGTGTTCAATAATATTGTGTTAGATTTTTGTTAAGAGTAATAATGGTGTTTTGTAAATGTTTTGGTGGTGCTGAAGTTGGTGGTTGATTTCACCGCAACATGGTGCGGACCTTGTAAGTCCATGGAACCTGCTATTAAGGAGTTCGTAGCCAAGTACACTGAGGTTGAGTTTATCAAGATTGATGTTGACAAATTCGAGGTAATTTTATGCTCTTTTCCCGATTAAGAAAGATTTACGAAGAGTTAAAAGAAATTGTTTCAAAGAAGGTGTTGAATGAATTCCCATAATGTCAATGATATGATGGGGGTCATGCTTATCATATGACTAAAACATATATGTGTAATTATGTGAATGGAAAAACAGGAAATTGCAAAACAATTTGGCATAGAGGCAACGCCAACATTCATTCTGGTTAAAAAAGGGAAAGAAGTTGACAGGCTGGTGGGAGCCAAGAATGATGATCTCCAGAAGAAGATCGAGAAACACATGATATGATTCGACAAGGAGGCACGAGGAGGACGATAAACATAAAAGGAAATATGTATGTGATATGGCTAATAATAAGATTTTTCTGTCATGCTACATACTATCTGGGCCGGCCCTGGACCTGGTTTTCAGGTGCGCTAGCCCATTACCTATCCTTTAAAGGGGTCTGTATTTACTTCTAATAAGTTATTATTGAGTTTTATTTACGGTGAAACCCATATAAATTAATAACATTTCTAAATTAATAATATTTCTAAATTAATAAAAAATCTCGATCCCTACTCGGGCCAATGTAAAAAATTAATAAACCTCTATATCGTAATAATTAATAATTTCTTTTTAAAATTCTGTGTAAAATTTCGGTCCCAACCGTCACATAAATTAATAATTTCATAAATTTACAAAATATATTACATAATAATCGAGAACTATAAAAGTAATTCAAGATACTAGTTTGCACAAGGCCACCATATTTGATATTTTTGACTCCATCCTTCATCTTTTGAATTGTCCTCTTGTTATAACCAAGAAGATAGAAAAGATAGAACTTTTAAGAGCTGTAAGGAATAGAATTTTTAGGTATATCATAAGATTTCTCTTGCTATATACAACCAAAAAATAAGTCTCATTATTTAAAGGATGAGTATCCTTAGTCACTAAGTAATCACATTCTCAAAAGGAATCAAAAATTTTCTTAATAAATCTTTCATAAACAAAAAATCCTAATATATATATATATATATATATATATATATATATCCTTAAAAACGAAAATCGACTAAACAAGGAATTCCGAAAAGAAACCTTCCCTGAACAAGAAAACTGACTTCCACACATTTTCTAACACAAAATAATACTTTATAATGTAAAACTCTTCAAATTAATAACCCCTCTAAATTAATACTCAATGATAGGTCCCAATAATATTAGTTTAGAGGGGTTCTATTATATATGGATTGAAATTTAAAATGGTACAATAAATATATTTTGCTTCGGATAAAAAAAGACCCAAGTTTTTGTTTTAAACAAAGTCCAACAATTACATAAACAAAAAACAAAATAAAAGGGCACTCAAGTGTTTCTCTAATGCTTAGGGGTCGTTTGTTTTTTTGTCTGAAGACTGAATAGTCCTGAATTTTACTGAAGACTGAATAGTGACTGAAACCTGAATTCAAATGACATGTTTATGTTTTTTTTTTTTTCCTTACATCTGAATATACTGTCAACATGTTTTAAAAAAAATAATAAAATTGTCTGAAAAGAAGTAATTTTACATCTATACCCATGTTAAACAATTATACATATAATATAGAATAAAAACGTACAATCCAAAAATAATAATTATTATATGAACACATATTATCATTATCTTCTTCTTTGATTACAAACAAACTTTATTTTTACTAAGAAAAAAAAAGTTTTTTTATTTTTTTATTTTTTTTATTTTTTTATTTTTTTATCAAAAAATAAAAGAGAGCGTGAAAACTCACACAAAATACTCTAAAAATAATAATATACAAATACATCACACTAATATCATAATAAAGTATTGATATTAAACACCAATATGAGAAATGATTATGTTTTTTTTTTATTTTTTTTATTTTTTTTATTTTTTTTTTATTTAAAGCTATTTAAAATAAGCAATATATTAAAATAAAGATTTCTATACAATATATAATTATGATGAAATTTGAGATATGTTGTATATGGAGGATAGTATCAGAAGAAAAGATTTTGGATTGCATTTAATGCAATTAAGTGATTTACAATTAAGTGAAAAGTCAGAATTTTTTACTTTTTATTTTAAGTTGTTTTTTGGTATTTTTAAGTTGTTTGACCACTTGAAAAAACAAACAAAACAACTTAATAATTATAATTCAAACCCATTAAGTTATAAGTGGAAAAAACAAACGACCCCTTAGTCTTTTTAGACAATTAGACCCGCCATTGCATCTCTTTCTCTCACATTTTTTTTTTTATATATATGTTTTTTAACTACACTAATTCATATCCCTCTTATATAATAAAAATAAGCATCCCACATCATTAAAATTACAATCAAACCACAAACCCAAAACTTGTGGATCCATGCCCTTTATTATTTTTTCTTTTTTAAATGAAAATAAACATCCCATCGTTATCATATATTTAACACTTCTTGCGATATTAAGTAATGATCTAGAGTATAAATCCAAGTCTGATTCAATTAAAGGTTTAATATTTTGATGAAAAAATTACTCTTAATATTAAAAGTTGATTGAAAACAATAAATTTGTAACTTAAAAAAAATCCAAAAATTTGTAGAAAAAAATTCCAAACATGTACATGTGATCAAATTGAGTGTAGATATTAAGAGTTCATTGAACTTCAAAAAGTCCAAATATTTGTAAAAAAATAAAAAATAAAATAAAAAAAATTCAAACATATCCACATAATCAAATTCAGTTTCATAAAGCACTAATATGGAGATTTTTGAATCTAATTGAAGTTGTAAAGTGGACTTTAAGGGAGGATGAATGCAATGAGAAAAAACAACGTTAATGGTGTGTACCCAGTCCACACAAGTCAACTCTTACCACTTAATCCATTGTTAAATTTCGATATTTGTATGTTTATGTGTTTATCAGAATGAGTATATATATTGGTGGATAGCCTTACAACTAAAAAGACTAGTCTAATAGGTTGTGATATCCGCTAGTATATATACCCTTCTCTTATTATATGTGATTTCAATGCATGATTCATTCCCATGTGGGTTTTTCTACTACCCCACTCACATGTGAACCAGGGTTTGGTTTTTTTTTTTTTTTTTTTTTTGATTTGCCACCTTTTCTTTTTTGAGTTGCCGTTTTGGCAAAGCTCGGTCTAGACCCATGATGACGTTAGTCGTGGGCTCTAATACCATGTTAAATTTCGATATTTGTATATTTATGTGTTTATGAGAATGAGTATATATATTGGTGGATAGCCTTAAAACTCAAAAAACTAGTCTAATAGGTTGTGACATCCACTAGTATATTTACCCTTCTCTTATTATATGTGTTTTCAATGTGAGATTCATTCTCATCTTCTTAAGCTTCATGTGTGAGTTTTTCTAACATCCATGCACATACAACTCGTGAGAGACTTGGTGTAGGGTTGTTGTGATTTGTTATTTGTTATGCTATGAATAAGTTAAGTGGAGAGTGTCAGTTGTGGCACCACTTTCATGGTTGTTTGTTTTGTTAAGGTTAGAGGTGGTCACAGTTTTGGTTAAACCGTCGGTTTCGTCCGCTGTTTAACCGAAACCGCACTGCCCAAAATCGAAACCGTAACCGGTGGTTTGAAAACCGATTCCCACGATTACGGTTACGGTTACGGTTACGGTTTGGGCTTACCAAAAACCGACTAAAACCGATGTTTTTTTTATTAGACGAATCAGAAGCTACCATGTGGCACATTTTTTGAAAAAAAATTGAAAAACCGCCCGAAACCGAAACCAAACTGACACCGTGACCAAAACCAACGGGTTCTTAACCGAAACCAAAATCATAATTGTAAAGCTGCTTATTAGAAATCGTGTACAAAACCGGTTTTTCGGTTACGGTCTCGGTTTTGGTGGCCACGAAACCGAAACCAAACCATGGCCACCTCTAGTTACGGTCATGGGTTGTTGGATACAATAGCACTACTTTCCAGTTATTGTTTATGTTCCTATAGTTTCTAGCAAGATAGCTGAACATGGTCTATAAGTATTTCGATTATTGTGAATAAAAGATAGACAAGACTTACAACTTCCTTAATCCTCCTTCCTCTCTTCTTCTAAAGTTCTTTTCTGTTTCTCCCAAATTTACTAAGTTCTTAACAAATTGGTATCAGAGCCAGTTTTGGCTGATATGGATACTAGGAACACTAAATTCAGAAATGAAGTTAATGAAATTCTCACACGCCATGAATCAAAGTTTGAACTCCTTCAAAACAATTTCACCGAAGTTAACAATACCTTACAATCAGTTTTAACCAAACTCCAAACCCTTCACATTCATCGAGATGGAGCGATAGTTGAAATCAATTTGTTTGCTTAGGCTGGACATTCACATCCTCAACCTCATCATATGGTTTCAGCCGACAACCCAACTAACCACACACAACTCAAATTGGCGTTTCCCAAATTCGATGGAGACGATCCAATGGGGTGGATCTATAAAGCTGAGCAGTATTCCCAGTTCTAATGGATCTTACCGGCTCAAAAAGTGCAATTGGCCTCCTTTCATATAGAGGGTACATCTCTACAATGGCATAGATGACTGTTGAAATTTCGCAGGCCTCTCTCCTGTACTGAGTTTACGGAAGCCGTGCTACACAGGTTTGGACCAATAGAGTACGAGGATTCTTTCGAGGCTTTGACTCGGCTTAAACAAGTATCCACAATGGGGGTGTACCAAGAGGCCTTCGAAAAATTATCACAAATGGTGGATGAGTTACTTGAAGGATATCTAAAGGTTGTTTCATTGCAGGCTTAAAAGACGAAGATACCTAAAATATTCACTTTTGTTTTCCTCACCTAGTGCTTTTATTTTAAAAATAAATAAATGAATTATTTGTTTTTTTATGAACTGTGAAGGACTAAGACCATCTCTTAACCCATAACTCCAATTTGTTACAAATTTGCTCCAAAATACAACAACTTTCACACTTCTATCTCCAACCCAAAACTCCAAA
Source organism: Acer negundo (assembly GCA_035582765.1). Lineage (NCBI taxonomy): Eukaryota > Viridiplantae > Streptophyta > Magnoliopsida > Sapindales > Sapindaceae > Acer > Acer negundo. The sequence goes on along the minus strand of CM069239.1, from coordinate 6,130,798 downwards.
TCCAACTCTAAAAAGAATATTCCACTCAATATTCCCTTTCAACTAATCAAAACCAATCAAACTAAAAAAAAAAAACAATAAAAAGTAGCGCAAGAGGAAAATTTACGCCAGAAGTAGCGACCAAAACACAGAAACTCTATTTTGGCGATGGATATGCAGTTCGGTTGGAGAAAAGTTTGCTGCAAAATGGAGATATGCAGCTCGGTTGGAGATGCTCTAAGGAATGATGGCATTGCCAATTTGTGATCCTAGTGGTGTCAATAATTTAATTAGTGGTTGGCTTATCTCATTGAATTTCCTAGGGGTTCATATGCAGTTTACTGAAAAGGTTGTCGCACTTAGCTTAGAGGAAACTAGTAGAGTAAAAAATTCAACAAGAACAAGTCAAACCACAAACAGAATTGGAGGAGCAAAATTATTTAGAGGTAGGAGCAACAGTATATTCCCCGAAGACCCTATCAGAATCAAAGAGGTGGTGGTGGTGGCCATAGGGGGTATCCTAATGGTCGTGGACAAGGACATAACTAGGATTGAATGATAGGGTGGGTTAGAATAAAATTATCTAAACCTCGACACTCGATAAAATTTTATTAATTGAAACAAAAATGCATATTTCTAAATAAATAGATCAACAAAAAGAGACCATCATTCTTAATTTGTATTCAAGTGTGATAAAATATCTTTTTTCATTGAATTATGATTTATATATAAAATTAAGTCATAAAAGACACCAAAAGATGATAGAAAATTGTATAGTTACATTTTGAGGAAATACCCTTTTTTAACCAATGACTGTTTTTGTCAAAAAAAAAAAAAAACCTTTTCTCTCTCATTTGTGCAGAATGTTTTTTCCTCTCTCTCTCTCTCTCTCTCTCTCTCTCTCACTCTCTCTCATCTCACGCCTTCTTCTTCTTCTCTCTTCCTCTTCTCTCCTCTGTCTTTCTCACTTCTTCTTCTTCTTCTTCTTCTCCTTCTCTTTCTCTTTTTTTTTTTCCAGATTTTATAAAAGCAAAAAATTTCAGATTTGGTAGATTTGTGTTTTAGTTGTTAATTTTAAGGGTGGTTGTGCTTAAGTTTGGGTATTGTTTATTTAAAAAAAAATTCAGATTTTGTTTTGTTTAAAAAAATTTCCAAATTTTTTTTTATAAAAAAATTAGGTTATTTGTTATGTTGAAAAATTTCAAGATTTTTAAAAATTTCCAGATTATTCCAGATTAACACACTAATGGAAAACGAATTAAATACACCAGACAAACGAATTAAACACACCAAGGCAAAAACGACTAAATACACCAAGGCAAAAACGACTAAACACACCAGACAAACAAATTAAACACACCAGACAAAATGAATTAAACACACCAGGGCAAAAACAATTAAACACACTAGGATAAAACTCATTAAACACACCAGACAAAACGATTAAACACACCAAGACAAAATGAATTAAACACAACAGACAACCTAATTAAACACACCTGGTGTGTTTAGTCAGTTTTGCCTAGTGTGTTTAGTCGCTTGTGCTTGGTGTGTTTAAGTCATTTTTGCTTTGTGTGTTTAGTTTTTTTTGTTTGGTGTATTTAATTCTTTTTTGCTTGGTGTGTTTAGTTATTTTTGTCTGGTGTGTTTAAGTTGTGACATCTCAAAATTCAAAGAGTAATCAAGCACTTTGATATGAAAGGCTTTATCATAAATCATAAATTAATTCACCAAAGAAAATTAATAATTATAAAATACCTCCAAATAAATCCAACAATAAGGTCTAAATTGATCTAAAGGAAATTAAAACAATTCTGAGAATCCTAACTTCAAATTCTAAGTAACAAAATCAAAGGGAGTTGTTACATAAAATCTCAGTCACTTTCAACTTCAGGTCTATCACCCTAGCGGTAAACTCTTAAGAATCTGTCTGCAAAATGTTAAATGACAAGGGGTGAGCTATCAACTCAATAAGCATTGTATAATACGCAATCGAAAACATTTATAACAAATACCAGAAGCTTTTAAAGAGTACATTAAAGCAAAAATCAAATATTCATATACAAGTAAACTTGTAAAAGTAACATTTTCATTGTACGATAACGATTAATATTATTTCATAAAAATAAGCTCAAGTCAAGTAGTGTCACCAATACCCCCGATGACCCGGCCATTTACATTTCAGAAATTAGTACAAGACCAAAATCATAACATTTCATTTGTCGCGCGTGCTACATTTACATTTTTACTAGTGATCACCATTTCATTTACTACTGACATTGAGCTAAAACATTACTTTCAAAATATGTATATAATAATACATTTATAAATCTAAAGCAAAAAAGAACGGAACATATAAACTTTTAAACAAGAGTTCAAGTAAAAGGCAAAACTCATTTAAAGAATTGGATAACTAAAAGTAACAAATATATAAGTAGAAAAATATGAGTTTACATAAGTATAAGCAAATATATATAAATCGTTTCAGAACATAATAATATAATAATTAAATTTGTTTCATAAGAAAAGTATATATTTTTTTCTTTTTGCAACCACATACTATGCAAAACCACTTACCTTGGAAGATAGCAAGTTTAATGCTTCACTAACGATATTTAAATGTCACATGCAGAACCTAAACATTTAGAACAATAATCTTTCAATTAAAATAACCAAATAAAAGAAATTTGACTCCGTTTCTTTAAAGAAGATGCATTTTTATTCATTGTATTGTAGAAATTCCAGTAAAACAGATTTTAGTGCACAAACGTTAGTGATTCGAAAATCTTAAGGGCCTCGAAATATTTCAAAACTTATTCAATAAAACTAAACATTAGATTTCTAACTCCCCTCAAAATATCATAATTTTATCAAACACCTATGAATTTCTATAATTTTCTAAACACCCAAGGGTCAATCCTGACAGCATAAATTTCGATCCTCCAACTAGACTTCTTATCAAACTTGAACAACCCTACGGTCCATGAAAAATTCCAAAATTTTATTTATAGACTAATATACCAGAAATATACCTCTATACCAAAATTCAGAATTTTATCTATCTTCCTTTGAGAATTAAAATTCCTACAACACCAAAAGATCATGACTGTCGCCTAACTATTAAGGCTTAACCATCAAATATATCCACAGAATTGAAATAATTATATATCACTAAAATTCACGAAATTTTATATCCTAGTTCAATTATATCTCTACAACCATAGTTCCAAAAATCAAACATAAATACTTTTCCAATTTCAATTTAAAATTACTCTAACACAAAAAGGTCAGTTTGATGATAAGAAAATCTGCATATGCAACCGATTTTAGAAATAAAATCTTCCTAAGATAATCACCACAAAAAAAATTCCGAAAATTATAATCCAAGTTGATATAAATGTCTACTATTCTCATACCAATATTTACCATCAACTGCAATATACAAATATAATTAAAATTATCAACACAATATATTGCTTCTCCAATACTAAAACAAATCAAAATTACAACCTATACTAACACTCAAATTTAAACTCTTTAATGAACTCCAAAATCCATGTATTAAGACATCTTCATCCAAAATACTAAAATCGAACAATTGATAGAGACCCAATATTTGTTTATGAGATATCTTTAATATTACAAAAAACGAAGAGTTTTGAGAGAGATTAAAGCTGTAAATAAATATTTAAAAAGAAACAAATTTTAAGAACTTTACCTTGAAAACATTCCGACTCAATCTACAGAATAGTAGTTTTCTGTATTCTTTTGTGAGAGTTATCAATTTCGGAAAAGAACGTGTAGAAAAGAATATAAAAGTTTTAACCTAAAAACTCATTTATCTCTCTTTAAAGAGAAGAATACAAATACAAATCAAATTAAATTTCCTAATATCTCTACACATTGAGATAAGATAATCAACTTAAGGAGTTAGTGGTTTTTTGCTAATAAACCACTTACCAATCTCCTAAATAGATTAAACTATCAAATTAACAGTACACTTCTATTTATATATTATTATTATTAATAAAGAGGAAAATAAATTCGGGTCTTACAACTCTTTCCCCCTTAAAAAATTTCGTCCTCGAAATTTGTATGATTCTCAAACTTCAAAATATTAGGGAATCCACCTTTCACTTATGGCATATCGTGAAAATTATATAATCATATTGATCATTTTCCTTATACAAGTCCATTCACACGATACACAATCGAGTCATCTCCAAACCCAACATCATGCTAATGATTTCCAATGGCAAATTCGATATCAAGAACTCATATATCCCAAAGATTACTCTTCACCAATCTCAAATCAATGTAGCTAATGAGCCTACATAATTACCAATTAATATTCGAATCATATATGAGAACATGATAAAATAAAATGAACAGAGCATAATCAAACTCAAAAATTAAATTGACTGGGCTAAAACATGAACACTTGTGTTAAGTAAAAATCATATGGTGAATTTTGAAAAGGATTTGAGAACAACATTATTATGAATTTAGCTCATATTTAAGAAAACAAGCTAATCACAATAAAAAAAAAAATTACAATTTATAATTTTGACCAAAATTAGATTTCAACTTCAAAACAAAAATAGTAGTCTATTAAAGAAATCCTTTAAATACTAGTTATAAAACCTTAAGAATTTCATGTAACCTAAAAAAAATAGAAATAGAAGTGCTTTGATCTTACCAAAAAGAGACTAAAATTATGAACACAACTCAATTTCAGTTTTTGATAAATAAATTATTGAAAAAAATCAATAAATGAAATCATAAATACATTTAAGATATTGGAATACGAAATCTCTATAATTTTTTTTTATAAAGAAAAAATAGCCTATGACATATAAAACATAGAAGTTTATACTAAATGATAAGAATTCATATCTTAAAACGATTCGATACAATCCTTGTCTAAAATATTAATTTATTACATTCAAAAGGTAATGAAAATTATATTTGAACAAAGATTTGAATAATCATTTCAAAAATTTCAAATCAAGAGAATTGGAAAGACCCTTATTTTCACAAATTAACTCATATTCTCGCAAAGTTTAATACTGTCGCAACTAAAGAAAACAAATCATGTGGAAACAAGGTGAATACACAATTATTTAAACCAAATTCGCTTTCATCAATCTTAAAATTTTAAATGTAATGACAAATATAATTGCATCATAAAAATAATAATATATCTTGAAAGTCCGTCTAACTTAGAAATAACTTGAATAGTGATCATAAAGTAAGAAACAATTGTTTGAAGAAAATAAAGTTAAAATAATTTTTTTTTCTACAGTCAAAGAAAAATCTATGTGCCAAAATGATAACTATGAAAAATCTTAATTGGAAATTTAAATATCTACATTTAATAAAATGAGTAATATCAAAACAAATATTGAATTATAAACGTTATGCAAATATATCGACTTCTATAAAAACATTTCAAAGAGTCGAACTTATAAACAAAAATCTTTTAAAAGTTGATGATTTTTTTTTTTTAATTTTTTTTTTATCAATCAATATACACTATGCAAAAAACTTGAATGTTAAGAATGATTCAAGTATTAGTCATAAATTATGCGTATGATTTATAATTATGAAAGTATCACATTCCATTAACTACCGACCATGAGCCAAAACGTTTAAAAATTTCATTGCAGCAAAAAAAAAAAAAAAAGCCAATGTAAATATCCATGTACAAAAAAACGCATTATAACACATTTGAATATTTAATAACACTTAATTCACCTTAGTCTAACAAAAATAAAAATAAAATAATTAGTAATTAATAAATATCTGAAATCTATACAGGTATGCTTATAATTAAATCAAATATGATCTCAATCGTTGTTCAAAAACAATTGCAAATACTAAAGCTATGCAATATTGAGTAAAAATATGTTAAATAACTTGACAAAACAATGAAACCCTTTTAATCCTTTGCATTGAGAGGTCTAAAAAACAAAATTGGATTACATAATCAAAAACCTAATCATCAATGTAAATATCTCTTCCTATTGTACTTGAAACAAGACCTCAAGAATATCATACTTTCGACACTTGCAAATCACTTCAGATAGTTACCTCAAATACCTTCAAAAATTATGAAGCTTATAGCAGTACATCGATCAACATGTCTACTGACCACTCTCCAAATTCTAGAATTTATATCTAATATTATCGAATTATTACACACCAATAATCACATTAAAATCAATACCACCAAAACAGGAATTTCGGAGTTCACCAATTGAACCATATCATGAATTAAGTATCCTTATAGACATTTATGAATCCTCAAACTTTTCAAAATGATTAAAATATCAATGAATGTATATTATACCAAAAATCATAATTTTATCGCTCTCTAATAGGTAACTAAAAACCAATCAATAAATTAATAGCACGTATGCATTATACCACCAAATAACACTGCAAATTAAAATACCGAGGAATCATCAAAGATCATGAAAATTTACGTACCAACACCTGTATATGTCTCACACACTATGGTCAAGACCAACACTTACGGAATAGAATTATGAAATTTATTATCCAAAACATTCAACATTTTTTTAAATGCCAAATTAACATAAAGCATAACAACTTTAAATTTTTATAAATAAAAATTCCAGAATCTTTTACAATTGACAATAAAATAAAAATAAAATAAAACAATCATAACAAGATGGATTACCAAATCATTTAACAATAAATTTGCAGACCAAGTTCATTCTAAGTACTAATAAAGTTTGTCTTCACTTTTCTCTCAGCGGAAGCTTTACTAATTATTGGAATCTCCAACCTAAAAGGTAATGGGTCCAAGCTAAATGGTTTATCATCATTTGTACTAGCACTATATCATGCCTTAAAATACTGATAGTTAGAAACTAAGAATATTAAAACCTAGAAAAATATTTATCTAAAATTTTAGAACCTTATAAGACAAAACTAAGTCTATCAATTAAATCATAGAACATCAATAAATCAACACATCTTAAATAAATTATTTACTCTATAAACTCCTTACGTGAATAGTGCTCAATATTACTTAGAAATATTACATATCAAATAATAATTCCTCAAACTATACCCAAAATTTATGACTATCACCTCAATTCACCTTACCCAATCATCTACTACAAAACACGACTAACACATTTTCTAATCCATAACTTCAACAAGTAACTTGTAGTATAATAGCGATATGTTATGAAACCATACTAACTTCCTCAACTCTCGATATAAAATAAAATTAAAAAAAAATACTTATCAGAAAATCAACTCCATAAAGCTCTTCTAGAAATTGAATTATCCATGTATATGAAACACCAATGGACACATATCATAAACAAATAGTCCTCATGATTTAGCATTTCACTTAGTTCCACTAACTGACTTCAACTAAGAGTATTCAGGACCGTAAAATACTGATTGCAAGAACATTAAAACCTATCAATTATCTATAACTAACACCCAAAAGTCCAAAGAATCCCAAACCTAATGTCCAAAGAATCCTTTTTGCCTGGTGTGTTTAGTCTTTTTTGTCTGATGTGTTTAATCGGTGGCCTGGTGAGTTTAATTGAACAAAATCTAGAAAAAAAAAAAAAAATTTAAACATGATCTAAAAAATTTCATTCATAAAAACAACCATAACACTTACAAATTTTGAAAAAAAAAAAACGAAATATGGAAAAATGCATCTGAAGTTTTTTTTAAAAAATATATGGAATTTTTAAACAAAACAAGATCTGGAAATCTACTAAACACATCAAGCAAAAACGACTAAACACACCAGTCAAAAATGACTAAACACACCAGGCAAAAAAGAATTAAACAAACAAGGTAAAAACGACTAAACACACCAGGCAAATAAGGAATTAAACACACCAGGCAAAAATGACTAAACACACCAAACAAAAAAAAACTAAACACACCAAGCAAAAATGACTTAAACACATCAGGCAAAAACGACTAAACACATTAGGTGTGTTTAATTAGGTTGCCTAGTGTTTAATTCGTTTTGCCTTAGTGTGTTTAATCGTTTTGACTGGCCTGGTGTGTTTAATGAGTTTTATCCAAATGTGTTTAATTGTTTTTACATTGGTGTGTTTAATTTATTTTGCTTGGTGTGTTTAATTTGTTTGCCTAGTGTGTTTAGTCATTTTGCCTGTTATGTTTAGTTCTTTCTGCCTTAGTGTGTTTAATTCATTTGGCTGATGTGTTTAATTTGTTTTCAACTAGTGTGTTTAATCTAGAAAAATCTGAAAAAATTTTAAAATCTTGAAATATTTCAATATAAAAAAACCTAATTTTTTTTTTTTTAAATCTGGAAATTTTTTTAAACAAACCAAAATCTGAATTTTTTTAAAACAAACAATACCTAAACTTAAGCACAACCACCCTTAAAATCAACAACTAACACATAAATCCAAACGTTTTAAAATCTTAAAAATTTTCAAAATAAAAAAGAAAAACTGAATTTTTTTTAAAAAATCTAGTATTTGAATTAAAGAGGAGAGAAACTTGAGAGAGGAGATTTGGGTTGCAAAAAAAAAAAAATTATGGTGGAGAGAGAGAGAGAGAGAGAGAGAGAGAGAGAGAGAGAGAGAGAAAGAAGAAAAGAAAATGTTATGGAGAAAATGAGAGAGAGAAGAGGTAAAGAAGAAAAATATTAATTTCATTTGATTTTTTTAATCATTTCTGAATGAAGGGCACTTTTGTTCCAAAAGTGGATTGTTTGACAAAAACAATCAAAATACTAATTCTGGCTAAAAACAATAAACCTCCTTAATTTTTGACTAGTTTCCATTTTCACCCTTAAATTTTTATTCCCTAATTATGCACTTGATTTTTGTATCATAACTTTGAAATTAGATTATCTTTGAAATTTCAAAATAATAATTATTGAAATTCATATAACTTATGAAAATATACCTAATTTGAAGACCCATTTTTTATTTTGACAAATAAATTAAGCTAACTTTTGATAAGGATATTTTCAAGATTGAAACGGGTCTACTCCAATTACAAATCTATTACAAGTATTAATTGATATGGGAATACAAAATAACACAAGGATATATTTGAAAATTTTAAACTAAAAGAAAAAAAATCAAGATTGGCTAGCCCTTGAAAGGGTCGTCCCTGGTCATGGAGGTCATGGCAATAACAGGGGAGGTGGAGCGTACCAGAATGGTCCCGGTAAAACTATGATCAGCCTGGGAACTATTATCCAAGGAACTACTATACAATCGAGGAACGGGAGGCGGTAGGGGTGGTGGACACCCCTACAACAATCATGGCTCGGGGGTCCAAGGTGGTTATGCCCTAGTTGATGTTGGTGTCAATTCTTGACTTATTTAACCGATAAATGTTTATAGGGTGTTTGTATGATTATTAGCTTCCGTGGTGGTTGGTGATATTGTTTTGTTTTTGCCATGCATGAAACATGAAACATGGTTTTAATGCGTGGTTGCAAAAAATTCCTCATATAATCTTTAATTGAAGAATCTAAGGGTCCATTTGGTGCACGGGATAGGATATGATTGGATTGGATGGGATTAATTTAATGTTATCTTATGTTTGGTGCAATATAGGATAGGATTAAAATAGAATAATCATGTGTTTGGTACAACTCATGATATGATTAAAATAAAAGGGTAATTATGTAAATCAACACTGATTAAAAAATATTAAAAAATCAAATTAAGGAAAAATGAAAAACATATCTCCAGACTCCAATTCGACTTTACCAACCCATCAATTTTTTTTCTTTTTCATTCCTCTGTTCTTCTTCCTCATCTTCTCCTCTCTTTTTCTTCTTCTCCACAACAAAATTGACCCCATAATTTGTATGCTTCACAGGAAACCATATAGAGAGGCCTTCTAATACCAAACTAGATCAAAAATCTATGTTTTTTATTTTTATTTTTCGTTTCTTATATGATGGTGAGTTGACCAAACAGATGTTGATGATAGTCTCGGATCAGATCAAGAGCTCAAGAATCTTGTAAGTTCAATTGTTGTTTTCTAAAAATTGCATTTTAATTTGTTTAACATGGATGATGATATTTTTGTCTATGGGAGAATTAATTTGTTAGTTGTGTTTGTGTTGTTGACAAATTTAGCTCAACTCTCACCTTCCAACTACCATCTACCATCTACCACCAGCCACCAGCCTCATTCATGAGTACAACCACAATGTTGAAAATGGGGGAGGTTTGTCTCTGTTTTTCCCCTATAAATAGGACCCTCAGTAAAGCAAGCAGCAAAGGGTAGCAGCAAAGGCAAGAAGCAGTTCTGTATTTGTGCTTCCAGAGAGAGTTCTTGAGAGAGTTGAGAGAAATTCTGTTTTCTGTATTTGTCTTAATTTCTCCAATAATATCAGTTTGCTGCCTCCCGTGGATGTAGGCAATTGCCGAACCACGTAAATATATGTGTTTGTGTGTTGTGTGCACTTTTCTGTCGAATTTCTGATCATTCCCGCAACAAATTGATATCAAAGCTTTGGTTTTAGTCAAGTCCGGAAATTTTGAAGTGCTCGAATCTCTGTTTGGAGGATACCGTTGTGTTCCTCTCAGAAATATGATTCCAACGCAACTGACCGTGTCTCAATCGGAGCTCTAAAGAACTCTCTAGCTCCGGTCAAAGTTTGGTCAAACCTGAAAAAAATTTTAGAAATTTTCTGTAAATTTCTCAACGAAGAAGATGACCACGTCATCGCCACATCATCATCCAATCAGCACCACGTCATCAACATGTCAGCGCTCAGTCAGTAACCAGTCATCAACACGTCAGCATCACATTAGTGCCACGTTAGTGCCACGTCAGCAATTAGTCAGCGCCACATCAGCAACCAGTCAGCCATCCACAGTCAGAGAATATTCCATCAGTAGAGAATATTCTGTCAGAGCATATTCTGTTATCCTAACGGAATATTCCCGAGTCAACTCGGTCCATAAGTGTTTTTTTACCAAAATTGGTGCAATTTTCACCCGTTTTCGATCGAGTCGGACTTGTTTCTAGCTATTTAGACCGTTCCGGATGCAACCGTGCCATCCGTTTCAGCTAATTCCGCTTGTAAGTACTATTTTTACTTATTCAAGCCTTATTAACTCTGTTTTCGAGCACGATGGAAGATCCAAAAGCTGGAGAAATTTTGGAAAAATCAATTGAAGCTCAAACATCAGCATCAACCATTAGTACATTAGCATCAACTAGCAGTTCTTGGCAAAGAAGCTCATTGTCAAATGCGAAGTTTGATATTGAAAAATTTGAAGGTACCAACAACTTCAGCATGTGGCAATGTGAAGTTTTGGATCTGTTATTCCGGGAAGGATCAGATATTGCTTTGAGTTCCAAACCCAAGGATATTTCCGATGAAGATTGGAACTATGTAAATCGTCAAGCTTGCGGCACAATTCGGTTTGTTTAGCCAAGGACCAGAAGTACTTTGTCATGAAGAAGACTATAGCATCAAGTCTCTGGAAAAAGCTGGAGGACAAGTACATGATGAAAATCATAGAGAACAGTCTCTACCTGAAGAAGAAGCTCTTTCGTTTTCAATACAAAAAAGGTATTTCTATGATTGAGCATTTGGATAATTACAATAAAATTCTCACTGATTTATAAAATTTAGATGTTGAAATTAACGATGAAGATAAGGCATTGCTGTTGTTAAATTCCTTGCCTGATACCTATGAACATTTAACCACAACTCTGTTATATGGAAAGGATGAGGTTAAATTCATAGATGTTTCTAATGCTCTGGTGAATAATGAGTATCGGAAGAAGGATCAGCTTGATCACAGAGACTCAACATTAGAAGCGCTGACTGTTGCCCGAGGAAGGATAAACAACAGAAGATCTGGAGTGCCCGGTGAGAGTGGTAAATCTCGCTCAAAATCAAGAGGAGCATCTCGCTCAAAGCCAAAAGGAGAATCATCATTCAGACGTCCTGCAAAGGACGAGTGTGCCTATTGTCACCAGAAAGGGCACTGGAAGAAAGATTGTCCAAACAAGGACAAATCTAATGTGAATGTTGCAAGTAAAGCTGATAATGAAAAAGATTCAGCTTTTACAGTTTCATCATCAGAAAGCCATTATGATAGATGGATTCTAGATTCCGGCTGTTCCTATCATATGTGTCCCAACAGACATTGGTTTTCAAGCTTCTAGGAGCTTGACAGAAGAGTTGTGCTTATGGGCAATGACAACACCTATCAGACGAAAAGGATAGGAACTATTCGCCTGAAGATGCGCGATGGTGTGTACTAGACCTGACATTTCACACACTGTAAGTATAGTGAGCCGTTACATATACAATCCTAGTAAAAGCCACTGGCAAGCAGTGAAATGGATTTTACGGTACATTCAAGGTACTGTAGATGTTGGTTTGAAATTCGAGAGAGGTCAGACGGTTGACAAACATATCGTAGGATATGTTGATTTTGATTATGCTGGTGATTTTGACAAGCGTCAATCTACTACTGGTTATGTATTCACTATGGCAGGAGGACCAGTAAGTTAGAGATCGACTTTACAGTCAACAGTGGCTTTGTCTACCACTGAGGCGGAGTATATGGCTGTAACAGAAGCTTTCAAAGAAGCCATTTGGTTTCGTGGTTTGATCAGGGACTTAGGCATTGTTCAGAAAAGTGTGGAAATTTTCTGCGACAGCCAAAGTGCCATTTGTTTGGCAAAGAACCAGGTCCATCATGCTCGCACCAAGCATATAGAGACGTCTGTTACCACTTTGTTCGGAAAATAGTAGATGAAGAGAATATTCTACTCCAGAAGATCGGAACTACAAACAATCCTACAGATATGTTAATAAAGGTGGTAACAGAGATCAAATTCCAACATTGTTTGGACTTGATCAATATTTCTCGAGCCCGTAGTGCCTAAAGGCAAAATGGAGGCAGCATTGATCGGTGGATTCTCGCCAAGGTGGAGATTGTTGACAAATTTGGCTCAACTCTCACTTTCCAACTACCATTTACCACCAGCCACCAGCCTCATTCATGAGTATAACCACAATGTTGAAAATGGGGGAGGTTTGTCTCTGTTTTTCCCCTCAGTAAAGCAAGAGAAGTAGCAGCAAAGGTAAGAAGCAGTTCTGTATTTGTGCTTCCAAAGAGAGTTCTTGAGAGAGTTGAAAGAAATTATGTTTTCTGTATTTGTATTAATTTCTCCAATAATATCTGTTTGCTGCCTCCCGTGGACGTAGGCAATTATCGAACCACGTAAATATCTGTGTTTGTGTGTTATGTGCACTTTTTTGTTGAATTTCTGGCCATTTCAGCAACATGTGTATCAGGTCTGATCCTTTTTGTGTTTTTTTGGGCTTGGTCTTGCTTGGCTCTTTCAATGGTGGGATCTCTTGTTGTTTTGTGCCTTTCCTTTTGGAAAAAAAATATATATTTCTCGGTAGCCAAACAAAAAAAAAATCCGGGCAGCTAAATTTTGTGTTGATGTAATTGATTGATTTGGGTAGTTGATTCCCAATAAAAAAGAAGAAGAGGTCACTGAGTTTTGACCAACAAGAAGAAGATGATGATGTTAGATGAGAGAAGAGATGGGATTCATTTTAATCCCACCCTTTTAGTTGGGATTCATTTATCCCATGTTGGTGGGATAAAATTTTTAAGTGGGACTAATTTATCCTTTCCCAGCAGCCAGCCAAACATGGGAATCTGACTAAAAATAAGCCGATTCCCATCCCATTCCATGTGCCAAACAGCACCTAAAGGTATGAGTAATTAATTTGAATAGGAGTATACGTATGCAATATTGTTCCTATCTCTTATATTCCATTACTTAGAATGTGTAGTTTTGCTTCATGCCTTCATGGACATTGAAATTGTCATATTCCTTTTTGCGCCTTTTTTATAATTGAATTGATTGCGTACCTTCTCTCTTTTCAATCACGGTGAATAAGGTTTGAAAAAGACCTCTCTCATTGTCAACCCTAAAAAAGAAATAAATATTGAAATTTTTTGACAAATTTTTAAACCTATTGGTTATAATTTGGTATATTATTTATTAAGGATGGTGAATAATAAATATTACTATATTGAATTGTAAGACCAAATCCATAAAACAGCAGAAGCACATCCCAGAGGATGTGATCTTTCAAGTTCGATAAAATTTGGTGTCTGGTTTAATGGTTAGTTGCATTAATAAGCATCGTTAATATCATTGTCTAAGGAATTTATGTTTGAGAATAAGGTGCTCGAAAGTGACATTCACTCGTAATTAATTCTACAACCGTATATAAATTAATTCCTTTTAGACCTAGAATGTCAAAACTACAGTTCTCATACGATATATGCTTCCCTTCCAATCATCCATGCCGTCGATCATTGTCTTCTTCAACATCAAATTTTCATTTTCAAGGATATATTATATAGAGGTCGAACATGAACAATCCTGTTATGTCAACTCAAAAAACTTGACCTTACTTATATAATAAACTCCAACACCCTTTTAATCGATCCATGTAAGATTCTGGAACTGAACAGTAAACACACAGAATAAGTACTTCCCTGAAATGTTATTTCCTTGCATTTCCATAGAAGGAAATCGTATAAATGCGTGCATTTTGCATGTTGTAGTAGAAGAACAAATAAGTGTGGACAAGTGTAAAAGTAGTTACGTAATTTGATGTTTAAGATTTGTCGGGATTCTAAAAAGAAGATGCTCTTTGTGTGAGCCGCAGTTTATATTGGCACGCTCACGCATCTCATTTTGTTTCTATGCCCACTTATTTTACTGTTTCCTATTGCTTCCTGTCATTTCAATATAGATGCTTAGGCTATCGTCAACCTAAAAACCTAATTTGATGCAAATTTTGTATTAAAATGATGTAATTTTTATATGATTTTTTTTTTTCATCTCCAACCCATTACATCAAATGTTACAATAAAAAGAATATTTCTTTTTTAAAAAAAATTATTTCTCAATAATCAATATTTCACCCTAAAATTAACATAATATTACAATCATTAAATAATAATTGAATTAAAACAATATTAATTAAGAAAAATGATACAATTGAAATAAATTTGATTGAATAAGAATAAAATTGTGATTAAACAAAACTTTTAAATAATAAAAATGGATACAATTGAAATAAATTTTATTGAATAAAGGTAAAAGTGTAATTGAACTAAACTGTAGGGATTAAAAAAAAAAACCATTTTTACGTCAAATGAACAGTGTTGTGCTAAGGTATCTTCTATTTTGCTCTTTCTACTTTTGATAAATTTAATTTTTTTTATTTTTATTTTTTGAAACAGGGAAATTTAAAAGTTAAAAATACATTACAAAAAAATAACATTTTATTTATAAAAATATAATGTGAGAAAGGACATTGTAGAGTATTGGACTATGGCCCATAACCCTCATCCAAGTTAGTAAACAGGGAAATTTTAAAGTTACTTTAAGAGCATGTTCACTAATCAGGAATGGATGGCATCGGAATAAAGTTCCACCGAATAGAGAATATAGAGGAATCGAAATCAAATTACTAAATTACATTCCAATGTTTACTAACAATTTAGAAATCGGAAACGGAATCAAATTACTAAATTACATTCCAATGTTTACTAACAATTAAGAAATCGGAAACGGAATCAAATTTATTCCATTTCTAATATTTACTTAAACCAAGGAATCAGAATGATACATAATTGATTACAAAAATACCCCTGTGTAATAACATGATGAATTTTTTATTTTATTTTTTTGTTTTATTATGAAATAATATATTTTATATTGCTCATAACACTATAATTATAATAATTAACATCTTTATATTATAAAATTTGAACTAATTAAAAAAGAACTATTGAGATAACTTAATTAAAAAAAAAGTCACAATAGCATATATATATATATATATATATATATATATAAGACATGGATATGTAGTTTATAAATGGTAAAATGAACATTAGATACAAAGATAACTTAATTTTAAAATTTAAAAAAAAAAAAAAAAAAAAAGTGAAACTGAAGTAATATATAAATAAGAGATGAATATGTAGTAGTTATTATTTTTATTTTTTAAAAAAAAAGTGTTGTAGTTATTTTTAGTTTATAAATGATAATGTAATATGTATATATAAAGATTATTTTTTTATAAATCACATGGCTAGAATAATATAAATTATTAATTATGTAAACCAATATGAAGATTAAAAAAAAAGTAAACCAATATGATGAAGAAGATGTTTTTTTAAGGGATATTTTAGTAAAATTATCATGTATTCATTTTTCAATCAGAAAAGGGAACTTGATTCCTTGATTCCTAGAGTGGGTGGGGTCAACGGAATTTAATTCCTAAAAAATTTAGTAAATAGTGGAATTCATAAATCATGAACTTAATTCCTTTTCTTAAGTAGAATTCATGATCAGTAAACACGCCATAATATAAATAAATAAATCCCACTTTTCTGTCTAATGCAGAATATTTGGTCAGCTTTTAATTGAATTTGATTTTCAATTTCATGAGTTGGGTGAGCTTTATTGGGTTAATACTTGATAGTTGATACGATATAGACCACTTGGTGGAAATTTTGTATATAAACCTAAATGATTCAGTAAGTATATGTATATACGACTGAGTTACTAACATCACATTAACATTTATTTATTTTTTATAAGTTTTTGTTCTACAAGTTCCTTTTTAAATGCTTAATTTTTTAAATACAATTTTTCTCTAATAGACACAATATAAGCATATTTATAATATATTAATACACATCATCATACTTTTATCGTTTGTATTATTATGATTGAAGTTATGTTGTTTACATAGCAGAAGTGTGATGGTATGTATTAATATGCTATAAATATATCTACATTATATTTATACGAATTCATTTGATCTAATTGTTCCCATATAGATTATTGGTATATAATATAAAAAGAGAGTTTAGTACATCACGTTTGACAAAAATAGAAAACCAACATTACAAGACCAATGAACAATGAATGCTTTACAATGGGTGGCCAGCCATAAACAACCCTAGCTTTTTCATTAACTAATTAAATCAGATAAAACCTTATTAGAATAGTGTAATTATTTTAGTGGTGTTAAATGAAAGTCATATATATCCAACGAATATGAATCATGTGCCATAAAAAAATAAATAAATAAATAAATAAATAAAAATTATGATAAAAGAATTTTGCCACTATCAAGTGGTGTCATCAAGCTTGATAGAAAAACCTATATAAAGCCATATATGCCTATTAAACCAGTAAAACTCCAAGCCAGGTTGTGTTTTCGTGTTATCAACTTTGATTGCTTTGCCATTCTCTGAATACCAGAAGAAAAATGGGAGCAAACATGTCGAGCTGCGAGAATCCTCATGGATTTCTCCATAAAAGTCACTCTCAGAATCAGATCCTGGAGTTTCAATCCAAGGATCAATGGAAAGCTCACTTTGAGGCTTCCAAAGAAACTAACAAGCTGGTATATACCATCTCTAATAGTGTTCAATAATATTGTGTTAGATTTTTGTTAAAAGAAATAATGGTGTTTTGCAAATGTTTTGGTGGTGGCGAAGTTGGTGATTGATTTCACGGCAACATGGTGCGGACCTTGTAAGTCCATGGAACCTGCTATTAAGGAGTTCGTAGCCAAGTACACTGAGGTTGAGTTTATCAAGATTGATGTTGACAAATTCAAGGTAATTTTACGCTCTTTTCCCGATTAAGAAAGATTTACGACGAGTTTAAAGAAATTGTTTCAAAGAAGGTGTTGAATGAATTCCCATAATGTCAATGATATGATGGGGGTCATGCTTATCATATGACTAAAACATATATGTGTAATTATGTGAATGGAAAAACAGGAAATTGCAAAACAATTTGGCATAGAGGCAATGCCAACATTCATTCTGGTTAAAAAAGGGAAAGAAGTTGACAGGCTGGTTGGAGCCAAGAAGGACGATCTCCAGAAGAAGATCGAGAAACACAGGACATAATTCGACAAGGAGGCACAATAAAACATAAAAGGAAAGTTTTATGTGATATGGCTAATAATAAGATTTTTCTGTCATTCCACTATGCTAGTGTGGTGTTTTGTTTTGTTTGAGAACATTTGTGATTTATGCTCCTTTTGTAATTTGTGGTTGCGTCGAAAGTAATCTTTTGTGTAATATTCTTATAAGATAATAAAAGCAAAATTCAGCACCAAAGATTCTTATCTCTATATAGGTATGAGAAGGAAAGCAAAGCAAAGACTACAATTGCAAAATGAAAGCGAGAGCCAGATTGTCAAGTAAAGACTAACCAACAACAACTTGGCACGGTGCTTCTTCTTCTTCTTCTTCGGTCTCCACAAACCTCAACGACGTTTCCCACCTGATACTGATCGCCGGCATACAGGCAGATAACCTAAATCAGATCTCCCATTTGAAGCGCACCTATTTGCTGAAGCTATGCATGGACTCAAATTTGATCAGACTGATAGATTAACACTACATAGCAACTTATTCGGTCTAAACTCAAGTCAACCATTGAACATTCACACTTAGTAACTTTAAAAAGCAAAGGAAGTTGAATAGTACCAGTATAAACTGCGAATTTTGGCATAAAAGTAAAACCATGAAAGAACGTTTGAAATATAGTAATATAAAGTAGTAAACTCAAAAATCTGAAACCAGTTAATAAACTACAATTCATCATTTCCAAAATGCATAATTCGAAAGGATTTTCACCTTCACATTTCAATCAAAAAACTACCACTACATTATTAGTATACAGATTCCAATTAGAAGGCCAACATCATTTCTTGGCAAATAGGCAGTTGCAGAAGATTAAAGTTTTACTACCGACAATAGAGAGCTTGCAACCCTTCAAACGTTCTTCCTACTATGCACAAACTTAAGATATTTACATCTAATAGAATCATATTAAATTATTAATCAGCATTAATGGATGGTTGTCACCTTGAACTTGAATTCCGAATTAGTTAACAGCTCCACCCAGCACTCTCTTCAAATCAGACTTCTGTTCTAAGGTAAGCCTTGATGGGAAAATTACTTCAAACTTTATAATTAGGTTTCCCCTCTTGCTAGGATCTTTCGAGATGGGCATTCCTTCATTTTGGATCACCAACTCGCGACCGGGTTTGACAATATCAATTACTGGGATTGTGATACTCCGTGCATCCAATGTTGTCAAAGTAAAAGTCTGCCCCGTGAGGGCCTCAAGCAGTGAGATCTTCTGATGGACCACCAGATCATTTCCGTCCCTCTTGAAGATGGCGTGGGGTTTCTCATCCACAACAAAAATAAGATCAGCAGGAGTCACGCCAGGTTCTTGGTTGCCTTTCTCCGGGAAAGTAATTTTAGTGCCCTTTTTCCAGCCAGGTTTAAGATCTATCTTCAAGATTTCCTCAACAGTTTTCGGCTTACTGCAACACAACTACCGTTATATCAAACCAAATAAACAAAAACATAAAGGCACATAAATGTAGCTCGGTTCTATGCAAATGCAATTCTGGAGATTGTAATTTCTATAACTAAAAATCCAAAACAATTAAATGGGATCAGCCACTACCCAGGAACTGAACAAAGTTGCAATTTATATGAAAATTCAGGTGAAGACCGAGACAGATCATACTAGTTAACTTAATTCAGTTCCAAAATTTAGAAAAGCCTTGGACAGATAGGCATGAAAAGAAATATCTACTTTTAATCTTTGAAATCTATTAGTAATTTTGATTTTGACATCACAGATCTAACATGATGTTTCATCAATCGCATATTGCTAAAAATAGTACTAAATATAAATTATTCTACAATTTCATAGTCTAAGCAACTTTAAAGAAATTCAAAGAAATTCAAGGTCACGGGTTCGAATATGATAGCAATGATAGAAAGATAAAGTCAAAAAATAAAAAATAAAAAATAAATAAATAAAAAAAGACATTAAAGAATTTTTCAAATTAAACATAAAATATAATTAATATCAAATATTATTACCCAAATTCATCAGGAACAACACGAGAAATCTTCATCTTCTTTCTAGCGCCTTTGTAGAGCTCCTCCAAAGTACACGCCAATTTACTCTCGATCGCCGCCGCTTTCGCTTTCGGTTTCGCATTATTCCCCTGATTCCTCCCAGCCTCGCCATTGACACCATTCCTGTAGGACACACGACTCTTCCCACTCGATCCACCAAAGAACTCAGCAAAAATATCCTCCGCGTCTCGCGGATTGTACATGAATCCAGAATCCGATTTGCCGTAGGGTCCGGCGGCGCCGAATTCAGTGGCCTTGAGTCCCTCCTCGCCGTAGAGATCATAGATCTGACGCTTCTGCGGATCGCTAAGGACGTCATAGGCCTCGGAAATCTGCTTGAACTTGGCCTCAGCTTCTTTGTTGTTGACGCGATTCTTGTCTGGATGCCACTTCATAGCCTGCCTCTTGTACGATTTCTTCAAATCCTCCTCCGTCACGCTCCGGCTAACTTTGAGTATGTTGTAGTAATCGACTCCCATGGTTTCGGGATTGAGAAAATTTCGGTCAGTGGTGATGTGATATTAAATTGAATGAGCAAGCGCGTGGATGTTCGTTTTAAGCGGAGAGAGTGGGTTCGCGTAGGCTACAATGAATCGAATAGTAGTACCGGCGAGTCGGCCGGTGGTTTCGTTGTTGTTGTTTGTTAAGCACGTCAAAAGAAGACTCAAAGCCAACGCGCATGTGGAGTGAGAGGCACTTGCACTTTCCACGATTTTTTGACACGCCACGCGTTTCTGGATATTTTTAACGGGTGTTGTTTCTGTCACGCCTTTGGTGCTGATAAGGTCGGCAAAGACTCAAAGAAAATTGTTTATTTATTTATTTATTTATTATTATTTTTATTTTTTTTTTAAATAAAAATAAAAACACAATTTTGGTACCTCTTGCTAATAAGGAAATAATTATATATTTATATTCATTTTCTTAATTTGTATTTAAAATCATATTAATAAATGAGAAAATCGATTTAGATATTTATCATTTAATATTTTGTATTTGCATCCATGAAATTTTTTAAATTATAAATTAATTATCAAATCACTTATTTAAAAATTTTCTATAAAAATTAAGACTAGTAATATTCAAAATATTTTATCTAAATGGTAATTAGTATTCATTCTTAAATTCGAGTCTCGACACCTTTTATATATATATATATATAAATATCATTGTAATTGAAACCAATTAATTTAGGAGGTTGAAGAAAAATATATATTAATTTGAGAGGGTGGGTTTCAATTATTCAATTAATTCATATAGGGGAAAACTCAATATAATTAATTTAATGATAGATTAAATTTACGAAAATTATATTAAAATTGTTGAGAGTGAGAGAAAGGTGAATTGGTAACAGGCATGTGAGAGTATCAAAAGGAAAATTGTTAATAAATAAAAAGAGAAGGACGTGCAGTGAAGTAGTGATATAGATATATAGTATGGTCAGAATGAGAGGAACAAATCGTCGAATATTATTATTATATTTAGAAAACGACATCGTTTTTGTTGCAATCATGATTCATTGATTTATTTTGTGTCGTTTTATACGTTATCATTAGTCTCTTTGAAATTTGAATCTTGATGGCCCATATCTTACCAGAAAGATAATCCAGCTCACCCTTTTTTTTTTTTAATTTCTTACACCTATTGTTTTGTTATTATCCTTGCAACTTGCTTGGGTCGGTTGCATTGCTTCTTGATATGACCGAAAATTAGTAGGTGCGAGTTAAATTTTTTTTGGTTGGAGTAGCTGTCGGATCAATACGTTAAACCCGATAAATAAACGTGTTAAACCCGATAAATAAACATATTTGTTTGGATTGAGTTCTTTCATCTAACCTGTTGATCACGATTGTTTTTAATGGATATTTTATTTAGAAAAATTATGTTTAGTTTTTATTGTACTTTTGTTTAAATTTATTTTGGATGGAGATTATATTATAATTTGTTGAATGCCTCCTGTGAATTCAAATTGTGCAATTATGTTTAAAAAAAATTTTAATTTTTTTTAACAAATTAAATAGGTTAATTGACAAATGTATAAGTTGAGAGGTTAATTTTGTTGAGTGCCTCCACTTGATTAAAGTTGTATAATTAAGTTAAGTTAAAAGAGTATTGAAAAATGTATAAATGAAGGGGTTAATTAAGTTGTAACATATAATCAGTGGGTCATATTGAGACTTATATAACGGATAATTACCCGGTGGTCATCAATTTAGATGCACATTATTAAAATGACCATTAGATGGAGAATTGGTTTTCAAATGACCATTAGATGCACATTATTCAAATTTTATTGGTTTAATTTTTTACAACCAAAATCAAACCATTAATAAGGTTAAATCAAACCAAACCAACTCGATAAAGAATCACATAAACGGTAACCATAATTATTTATCTTTTAATTATTTTAAAATATATATATTCGTCTTTCTTGTTCAAAAATTTTTACCCAACAACATTCAAATTTTATTGGTTTAATGTTTTACAACCCAAATCAAACCATTTATAAGGTTAAACCAAACCAAACCAACTCGATAAAGAATCACATAAATGGTAACCATAATCATTTATCTCTTAATTATTTGAAAAAATATATATTTATTTATATTCTTCAAAAATCTTTACCCAACAACATTCAAATTCATTGGTTTAATTTTTTACAACCCAAACCAAACCATTTATGAGGTTAAACCAAACCAAACCAACTCGATAAAGAATCACATAAATGGTAACCATAATCATTTATCTCTTAATTATTTAAAAAAGAATATCCATTTATCTTGTTCAAAAATCTTTACCCAACAACATTCAAATTTCATTGGTTTAATTTTTTACAACTCAAACCAAACCAAACCAACTCGATAAAGAATCATCTAAATGGTAACCATAATCATTTATCTCTTAATTATTTGAGGAAAAAAAAAAAAAAAAAAACTATACATTTATCTTGTTCAAAAATCTTTACCCAACAACATTCAAATTTTATTGGTTTAATTTTTTACAACCCAAACCAAACCAAACCATTTGTAAGGTTAAACCAAACAAAACCAACTCGACAAAGAACCACATAAATGGTAACCATAATCATTTATCTCTTAATTATTTGAAAAAAAAATATCCATTTATCTTGTTCAAAAATCTTTACCTAACAACATTCAAATTTCATTGGTTTAACCAACTCGATAAAAATCGGTTTTGTTTGGTTTGGTCTAATAGTTTAAGAAAATATTACATTATTTTTTATTTAAACAAATATAATAATATCAAATTATCAATATAAGTAGTTAATCTCATTGTCAATATTCTAAATTATAATACTAAATTTAACTCAGTGTAGAACAGTAATCGTTCAAAAAAAATAA
Organism: Acer negundo; assembly: GCA_035582765.1. Classification (NCBI taxonomy): domain Eukaryota; kingdom Viridiplantae; phylum Streptophyta; class Magnoliopsida; order Sapindales; family Sapindaceae; genus Acer; species Acer negundo. The sequence goes on along the minus strand of CM069239.1, from coordinate 6,107,406 downwards.
AATTAAAATGTAGAAAGCCTAAAACTTATAAAATAAAACTAATTCATTCGCTTGGTCTCCCCCTCCTCTAAATGGTTTTAAGTTTAATGTCAACGGATCAGCGAAAGGGAAGCCTGATCCTGCTGGGATTGGAGGTGTTCTTAGAAATTTGGAAGGAAAGACTCTTGTCTCTTCTCGTTCTCTATTGGTATCACGGACTCAAACACGGCTAAAATTTTAGCCATTCTCAAGGCTTGCGAGCTGTGCAGTTTGAGGAGGATTACCTCGGAAAGCACGGTCATTATCGCTAGTGACTCGAAAGTGACCGTGTCTTGGGTTAACAATGATGAAGTGATAGGGAGTTTCAAACATGTGGACATCATCTACGATATTCGGAGTCATTTACAGAGTATGGGAGGCCTCTAAGTGGAGTTCAACTCTAGAGCGACCAATTCATTGGCTCGAATAAAGAAGGGGATAAACTGGTTTAGGGCGATCTTTAGCTTGTGTTTTGTTATTTGCGCTGTTTGTTGGCGGCTGGTTTTGTTTGGTGGCTCGGGCTGTTCTTGTGGTTTAGTTCAACTCTATCCTTGTTTGGTGGCAACTGTCCTGTTTGTCTTTCGAGGTGGACGCGTCTTGCTGTGGTTGTGTTTTCTCTTTGCCGCCTGTTTTGGGTGTTTGCTTTGCCGTTGTTTGTGCTTGCTTTGGCTGGCCTTTTGCTATGATATTGCCGTTCAAAAAAAAAAAAAAACAAATTCATTCCAGCTTTCAAATTAATAATATACATCACTGTCCAAACAGTCACTTTAAAGTTTTGAAGTTTACTTCTTATTGCATTAACAACGATCTAAGTAAACTTTAGTTTTTATTTTTTTATCTAATAATTTAATTAATTAATTTTATATAATAATTTTTTTTTAATCGTATCTTAAATAAAAAAAAAATTGTACCCGCATCTTTATCTGGAACATAACATCTGGTTTGGAGCAGTGAAGAGTATAGACTTGAACTAAAACAATTCAATTCAATTCAATTCAATTCAGTGAAGCGGGTGTGAAAATGGTTGTATCAGTAACACCAAGCTCACCGCCTCAAATGGTCTCCATCTCCAAAAGCACAAACAAGAACGACGACATATCATATAACAGCAATCACAGCCTTCTAGTTTCATCACTCTCTGATTGCAAAGACATGTCTCAACTTAAACAAATACATGCTCTAACTCTGCGTACCACGTTGCCTCACCATTACAACACTCTCTTTCTTTACAGTAGAATTCTCCATTTCGCTTCCTCCGCTGATCTTGACTACGCATATCGTGTTTTCGAACAAATCGAGAATCCCAATACTTTCATGTGGAACACACTCATCAGAGCTTGTTCACATAACGTCGACACTAAAGAACAAGCTATAAAGGTTTTTCATAGAATGGTGGAACATGCAAGTGTTTTGCCTGATAAACATACGTTCCCGTTTGTTTTAAAAGCTTGTGCTTACTTGTTTGCGTTGTCGGAGGGGAAACAAGCGCATGGTCAGCTTATTAAACATGGGTTTGGTTCGGATGTTTATATAAGTAACAGTTTGATTCATCTTTACGCAACTTGTGGTTGTTTGGATTTAGCAGAGAAAGTGTTTGATAATATGCTTGAGAGAAGCATGGTTTCGTGGAATGTTATGATCGATGCGTTTGTTCAGTCTGGTGAGTTTGATTCTGCGTTGAAACTGTTTGTTCAAATGCAGAATTTGTTTGAACCTGATGGGTATACATTGCAGAGCATCATAAATGCTTGTGCTGATTTGGGTGCTTTATCTCTAGGTATGTGGATAAATGCTTATATTTTGAGGAAGTCTGATCCTGGTTTGGTTTCCAGTGTTTTGATCAATAATTCGCTAGTTGAAATGTATTGCAAATGTGGGTCTTTAGAATTAGCTCAACAAGTCTTTGAAAGGATGCCTAAACGTGATATAACTTCATGGAACTCGATTATTCTCGGATTCGCGATGCACGGGAAGGCTGAGGCAGCATTGGAATATTTCGATCGTTTAGTCAAAGAGGGGAATATTTTTCCTAATTCAATCACGTTTGTTGGTGTATTAAGCGCATGTAACCACAGAGGCTTGGTTAAGAAGGGAGGTGAATTTTTTGATTTGATGATTAGAAGTTACAAAATTCCACCTGTATTACAGCATTACGGATGCCTGGTCGATCTTTTTGCTCGTGCTGGGCACATTGACGAAGCGCTTGATCTTGTGTCAAACATGCCAATGAAACCTGATGCGGTAATATGGAGGAGTCTTCTTGATGCTTGTTGCAAGAAGAATGCAAGTTTGGAGCTAAGTGAAGAAGTGGCTAAGCAGATTTTTGAATCAGAAGGGGGCGTTTGTAGTGGCGTTTACGTGCTTCTATCCAGAGTTTATGCATCAGCTAGCAGGTGGAATGATGTAGGGTTGGTTAGGAAATTGATGACTGATAAAGGGATAACGAAAGAGCCTGGCTGTAGTTCGATAGAGATAGATGGTATTGCCCATGAATTTTTTGCTGGGGACACATCTCATCCTCAAACTAAAGAAATTTACGGGGTGTTGGATGAGGTTGACGAAAGATTGAAGTCGATAGGGTATTCCCCTGACTATTCTCAAGCACCTATGGTAGATGAGCTCAACAATGGCAAACAACACTCACTTAGGCTGCACAGTGAGAGGCTTGCCATTGCTTTAGGTATCCTGAACTTGAAACCAGGAATCCCTATTCGTGTTTTTAAGAATCTCCGGGTGTGCAATGACTGTCACGAGGTAACTAAATTAATCTCAAGAATCTTCAATGTCGAGATCATTGTGAGAGATCGCGCTAGGTTTCATCGCTTTAAAGACGGTTCCTGCTCATGCATGGATTATTGGTGATGGCTGTTGTATAGAAGAATTCTTCATTCAAACTTATATAATTGTAACACTAGGAAAGATGTATTATAGGTGAAACTGTAGTGTATTTAAACTGTCATATTTCATCGACAGAACTATCACATCTCACATCGCTGGCGAGTAGGATCCGGAACTTGTATATAAAAATGTGAACACTCTCTTCACTCAATCAATGTTGTTTCATAATTCATGTCAACTGCAGATTTACAGCATGTAGGCTCGGATACCCGGAGGCGAAAAATGAAGAGTAACAAGAGTTTGTTAAGCCAACAAATGACATGAGATTTAACAGATATGTATGCAATAATTTTACATGATTGCAACTTGGGAGATGCCAAGCCATCAAACCATACATATGCAAAGCAAGAAAAAAAAGTGTTCAAAATTTTTAATCTTTTTACAACAAAATTGAACAAATGAAGCAACCAAGGTATTAATTATAAAATAATTATTCCAAGAAAAATAAATTTGTGAAGAATTATTAGGGAGCAATATAGCTGTAATAACTCTCTACCACTGCAAGAACATGTCCTTCACTTGTGCTTCGAAGTTACTTCTGCAAAGGAACTCCTGCTCCCTACTAAAGTATCAATAGGCCTGAATCGGTATGTACAGAACGAGTATTTGTGAACACAGATTGCTAACAAAAACCATGATCTCCACCGAATGCATGTAACAATGGAGTCCCTTGTTTTGCAAATTCATCCACCACTGATACACCAATAGAAGAGAAAGCAAATGGTTAACAAAAGGATGAAAAAGAAGACACCATCTGAAATGTTGAATGAGAAATGATATACAAGTTGCAAAAAAAAAAAAAAAAAAGATTCCTCAGTGGTTTTGAAGTCCCCATGTTATAAACCTTTTTTCAAATTCATCACTTTTCCTGATGGAACAACTATCGTATATGCCTATTCTAATTAGAACAAATACTTTAATGCATCTTCCAATGATGCATCAGACATAATGTGCAAAGGCTAAAGGTGCAACATCAACTATGCCCCAATCAAGATGGTAAAATAGCAAAAAAAAAAAAGATATTCCAAAAATTCTATCGGACCTCTATACTCATACTCTCAAAAAGCAAAGTATGTAAACAATCTTTCACGTTTTTGGTTAGCAAGATTTTCCATCCACAAAATAAAATAAAAATGAATGTGGCCATGTACAAGATTCATTTCCACCTCAGGAACAGAGACAAACTCTAAAGCAAACTGCGGGGGAATATTTAGACATGCACTCTCATTCTTTGAACTTGCTTTATTTGCTTTACTGATTTAAAAGGTTCAACAAATGAGCCTCTTCCCTACCATCACAGCCGCAATTGGGGAGCAAATCCAACAGCTTACGACCCCAATGCAGAACGCACAATGCTAAAAGTCTATGCAAGTCCCTACCAATATTCTAAATCCAACTTTCCTTGACATAGATAGCTGTGCTCACTATATGTTATTGATTCTTGAAACACCAAAATTCTGAGTCCATATTACACACATAGTGTATATTAAACAGCTAAATCGAATTGATGTTGAAATGATTTGTTAATGTAAATTCGGTTCGGATAGGTCCAGTTCTGGTAATTTTGCTCGGTCCTAAAATCAAAAGATTTCAATATGGTTTGACACTAGCATTTTCTACACCAAAATAATCGGATAATCGCTTCACAAACCCTTACATGTGTCTTCCCTTGATAGTTAAACCTCTATAAGAATCATTTGAACTAAATGAGGCAAAAGGCTTACTTGGCCTTTAAACCGTGCCCTAACTAGAACCAATTGAAGTAAAATTCAAACCCACAATGCTAAAAGCTAGAGATATTTGATTTGATCTTATATACCATAATGGTCCATTATAAAAACATTAATCAGTGATGATGCTGTGTTAAAATAATATGTAAAGAATAATACCACTACCATTCCAAAACCAAATACTCAAAGATCAAAATTATTGTTCTTCCCTAAAATCAAACTGAATATCACAAAAGTAAGTATATCAAGCCCTCAAATTGGATAATATATATATATATACACACACGCACCATTATGTGGTAATTGCAATGGTAAATACATATATGTTAACTAAATTGTGAATACCACTTCCTTCTATCAAGTTCAGAGCAAGCAAATTCATCGGTATGTATGCAGTAGATCACAAAACACGGGCAATAAACAATAAAACTAAACAGAAAATCTCACCTTTTGCTGAAGACGGAACCACAACAACATGAATATCCGAATTGTTGGGAGGAAGCTGCAATCGGAGAGGATAAAGCTTTGCATTCAATGGACTTCGAGTACACACAACAATGTCCTGAATACCCAACTCTTCCCTCAATTTTTGAGTCAATTCTTCAACTCCATTTCCCTTGAAGCTCATAGAGTATCCCTCTGTAGAATCATCATCAACCTCTCCACTCTCATCAGCCACATGATAGTATATAGTCCTCCCATCAGACGACTTTGGTGGCGATCCCACATTAGAATCATTTGTCTGAAACATCATAAACAAGATCAGTGAAATTGAAAACAATAAACAACCCAGAAACAAAAAACTTGTATTTATATAAAATATAAGATCTTTTCAGATCGCAAACCTCTTGTCTTGAAAAATTCCCAGATTTGATTGGAGCAGAGGAAGGTGGAGAAGACGATCCAAAATCCAAAGAATCCGAATGCTGAATAGGTAAAGCCGGAGCTTTTTGACTACCAGCAGGAGAGTGAACGTCGATCTCAAGAACATCAACATCCCACAAAATCCATTCTTGAGTGGAAGTCCTGTGAGGAATATCGTGAGTGACAGAGTTCCTCCACGGCGGCAATCCACCATTGGCTCTCAAGAAGTGACCGTACCGGGTCTTGAGCTTCACTTGATTCCCTTCTCTGACCGGTTCCCACTCGACGGAAGAATCGAGTCTTCTGGGAAGAGATTGGACCACTTTGCGACCAGTCATGCCGAGCAAGTAAGGCTGATTGGAGGCGGTGAGGTATTTTCCGTAGACGCTCTTGAGACGGAAGATGTTTTGCGAAGTGGGTACGAGCTCCACCGCCCATCGAGCGTTCTTGGAGGAGCCGTTACGGTCTTGCGTGACGGAGTCTTCGTCGTCCTCGGCGACGAGAAACTTGTCGTGGTGGCTACGTAGACGCACCGCCTTTGCGTTTAGAAAGAAATCCATACCTGTTCTCTCGAGTTTGGCGAAGGAGTTTGAAAAAATTGTCTGAAGATAAAATTAAAACAAACAAGATTGGTCAACGAAAGGAGCAGACACAGGTGTAAGAAGGAACTGGATATTCCAGAGAGAGAGAGAGAGATGTGTCTGTCTGGTGTTTATTTTATTTAATTTTCTATTTAACATGAAATGTCTCGACGTATATATAGGATTTCATCTAAAATTCTACCTTTTTCATTCCACGTAAAATTTTTTATCTCATCATAAATGGTATGTGAGATGTTAAATAGTAAATAAATAAATAGGATAGGTAGAATAAATAATCATTAATATATACCCACTTATAATTTGATACATTACGTACCATATATAATAGAATAAAAAAAATAGAATTTTAAATAGGATGTTTTACATTATTGCATATATATTTATATAGATGAAGAAAGTGACTAATGGTGCAAGCCAGCCAGCCATAGTGAAACTGGAAGTCTGGAAAGTGGAAAACACGCGGTGAAATTGAAGCGGCGGCTTACGTGGCTCATTTATTTATTTTCGCGTTTTTTTTTTCTTTTGACAGGTGGAAGGCAGTTAGTGAGATCTCTTTCGAAGAAGGTGATTATATATTAATAAAAAGTTAAAATCAATGATTAAAAAAAAAAGACATAAAAAGAAAATTAGGTCTTTGATTTGGTCAACGTTTTACGTCGTAATTGAGAAAATCTTATATGAGACTGTCTTGTGATGAGATTGTGAAACCGTCCATTAAAATTACAATCTTAAGAACATAAAAATAAATTAGAATGGTGTAATTTTATTGAACGGTCTCACCACGTGTTAGTATCATATAATAAACCGTAAGATTCTAGTTGTTTGGAAAGTTAAAGCTTTTATTAGTTTGAAAGTGAATCCCATGCATTTGAGACACATCAAACTCATTTCATATAACAGGAATATTATTGAAATGAAATCAAAACCACAATTCTAACAAGGATGACAGTGGAAATTTGTAAAATCAAATGAAATGTTTGCATGGAAGTCACGGAACTTATGTACAGTCAAGTTCATGAGACAGGAATCATGACATAGACGAATATCTAACGACAAGGTGACGACTGACGACTTCTCTACTAATATTTATATGAAAATTTTCAAGTAAGTGCGTCTTGATATAACACCATCAGTGCGTTAGATGTTGACTATTAAATTTACATGATTTGATTCAAAATGTATACACTTGTCAAAACTTCTCCATAATCTATGTCTCACATACAACGCACTGATGAAATTATATCAGGACGCACTAAGAATATATATATATATATATATATATATAATAATGCTCGAATACTGAACAATCAATACCCAACATACTAATCTCATCGATGAGAGTGTAACACATCTTATCGATGCGATCAGTATTTTTAGTACCGATCGATCAATACCGAGCATTATTCTGCATTTAATAGAGAGAAAAAACTGATCAAGACTGAGTGCGTTTTTCTTAGTGGTGCGGTTTTTTGTCTTTTGTTTTCTTTTTAATTACCGGTGCTCTAAGGTTGGTAAGCTTCCTCTAATCCGCTCTCTTTGAAACTATTGCTCTTTTTGTTTTTATTTTTGCTTTGTGACGTGAAGATCTCATTATATATTGTTCTATCTTCTAATTACAAATAATTTAGAGATCGGAGACGTACCTGTAATTTTGTTCTAATCTTTTTTCTTTCTTTTTTTTAAAGGTGTTAATCTATTTAAAAATGATTTAATACTCCAACATAGATGTAGAAACTCTTAAATCTACTTAAATTTAAATATATATATATATATATATATATATATATATACACTTTAATTTGATAGTAACAAAAACACTAACACCTCACTAATAAGGTAAAAGACCACTGTATCTACTAATTATTAGTATCACCGTTTGTGCTAATTTGTGCTAGATTCTGATTTTGATGCCACCAACTAAAGTTTCATATTTGAACTATAACTTCACTTATGTACCTACATTAGTTTTTCATATATTAATATATATATATATAATATACCGGTCTTTGTTACATCATCAAAGGGTGTAACCGTGACGAAATGAGATTAGTCCGATAATAAGATCATTGTAGATTCGGGTCTTCATCATTCTAAATATCTTAAAATTATATAATTGAAAAAGAAAAAAAATAAAAAATAAAAAATCAAAGGGAGCAGCCGTGCAGTAGCAGATAATGATATTATTAATTATAATAAATTGGACAATGCAGACATTAATTTATTTAGAGACTCGTCAACTCAATCACATGAATTCTTTGGTCATATATATATCACATTTTCTACTAATAGATGCCATTTGTCTTATACCATAAATAATTTAGATACATGTTATCAATATCAAACCTAAAAAAAAGAGATTTAAACTATAAATTAATATGCTAAAAAAAATTATAATAATGTTATTACCATAAGATTGAGAAAATCATAATTATAATTTATATATAACAAGTTAAGAGAAATTAAATACCTTTTTTGGAGATAATCTCGGTGACTTGGTCGATAAAATCGAGAATCTAGAAGGCCACTTCTTCGGCGACATGACTGACATCGGCGACTCGGGTCCCGAACCCGGAAATTCACCGGACCAAACCTCCAATACCTCATCGGAAACAGAAGAGAAACTCGAAACGGACGACAAATATTCCATAAACGACCCCTTTTCGGGAACCTCCACCACCTCCACGTCCCACAAAACCCAGTTCTTGGTTGAGCCGCTGCTAGGCTCATCGTGGGTGACGGAGTTCCTCCACGGCGGCGTCCCTCCGTTGGCGCGCAAAAACTTGCCGCACCAAGTCTTGAGCTTGACTTGAAACCCATCTCTTATCGGCTCCCACTCGTATTTCCAGTCCATGCTTTTTTCCATCTCAGATTGGAGGACCTTTTTTCCGGTCATGCCCAGAAGAAACGGAACATCGGAGGCGGTCAAGTAGTTTCCATGGCAGCTTTTGAGACGGATTACGCTGTTGTTTTTGTTCTCGACGAATTCGACCAACCATCTAGCTTTGTTTGACGAACCGTTACGGCTCTGACGAACGGTTTGTTGATCGTCGTCGGCGACCAAGTATTTGTCAAGATGGCTCCGGAGTTTGACTGCTACGGCTTTGGTGAAAAGATCCATAGTTTTATTATTCTTTTTAGTACCAGATAACAGACACTGAAACTGAGGTTTTTTTATTTATTTATAAAATGGGAAAAGGTGAGTTTGTTTGGGTTTTGTTGTTTGGTATTAGAAATTATAATGTCTCTCTTCTCTTAATAAACTAGATTTTGTGAAGAAGAGGACAAGGAAATTACCAAAATATTAATTTGGAGACGAAAAGGGAACAGGCCGCGTTCGAGTCCGTTGACCGATAGACCTTGAAGTTTCTGAGTGGGTTTCTCATGATTTAAATATCGGTAATTCTACGTATTTTATCTAAAATCTCGTATTTTTTATTCTATAGCATGTATTATGTGAGGTGTTAAATGATGAATAGATATATGAGATAAGTGACATAAATCATCATTAACGTGTACTCACTCATATTTTGACACCTCACTTACCACATGTAGTGAGATGAAAACGATGGGATTTTAGATAGGATGATTGTTTAAATATATATATACACATAGTTACATACAAGGGAAGAAGGAATGAAGTCCACGCGCGGATTGAGCGTGGGGAACGATGTGTTAAGTTGTGTAGTGGGGGGTCTTGTCAACCTGACGCGTGGGCTTTGTTTTTATTTTTTTGTTGTTTAATGAATTATTTCATTTCTTCGTTGGATTGTCTTGTTGACGAAAGACTTGATACATAGTATAACTATAGAGGGTTGAAGTCACAAGCGAAGAGACGGTGCCGTTTCATTTGGCATATCATATGATTCACGTATGTGTGGACCTCATACAATGTGTTTGGTTTATACATAGAACTAGACAAATTTGAAATTTCACACACACCTGTTAATATAATCTAAATTTATTCAATCAAAACAGTTGGTGTGTCTAACTTGATCGGGATCGGATTGTTAACGGGTTAATTCTTAATATAATGGGTCATTTTTGGATTCGTATTTGAAAATTTGTTAATTCGTTTTAATCCGTTCACACCTACATCATATTTGGTGGTGCGATTGGAATCTCAAAACATTATCAGGTTGAATGTGTGTATTTTACTATTAAGCCACATTGAGCGGTTGTAAAAACTAAAATGATTTAAATATCCATATTACCCTTAATTTTATATAATTGTAAATTAAATTCTCTAAAAAATATTTTGTCATATCACCTCTATATTGGAGTTAGATAATTATATTGGGGATGTTTTTCCTACCTCATTATCTATCTATCCTAGATAATAGCATTAGATATGCTCTAATGAATTTGGGATTAGGCGGATCAATTGGAGGTCTGCACCAGGCTATAGCTGCCCGGCTATAGCCAGGCAGCCCTCTATATGAAAAAATTAAAAAAAAAATAATAATAATAGTATATATTAGTTTAATAATGTAATGGAAGGCTATAAAAACATTGGATATAGGGATAATAAGGACATACGGTAATGTGTACAACTTTTTCAACAAGTTTATTTCTTCAAAAAAGAATTTATAAACTTTATATAAAATTGGTTTTTTTCTTTCTTATCTTGAAAATTATAAATAATTACATAATAAAAAATCTGAAAGTGGTTTCTAATAACGTAACTTATTTCATTTAACTTTCTAACTTAAAATTAAAAGATATTAAAAGTTACACTATTTAAAATATACAATTTTATGATTGTTTTATATATAATATTCCCTTCATTTTATTTCAATTGTTTGATTACACAATTTAGATTCACATCATTTTGATCAAATCGTTAGATTAAACAATTTGATCTAGTCATTAATAGTAAATTTGAATAACTTGTAAAATCCATTTATAACATTATATATATCTTTTAGCATTTTAACTATTTTTTGTCAATATGTAGTGAAATGTAAATATATATATATATATATATATATTTGTTCAAAGTATGTTGTAAAAACACACATTACATTATTGTTTCTAACATTATAGAATTAAGTTATTTGTAAGTTTAAATAATTGTTCATATATAAATTTTACGATGTATTTCATGTTCTTGAGTAGTTCAATATTGAATTGATATCATTTATTTTTAAAGAATTTAACAAATACTTTCATCAAGAATATCCATATAAAAAGTTTTATATTTTTATTCAATGACTCACATGTCTTGCACAGATTTTATTATATTTAGTATGAGTATTTGTGGGTCATTAATTTAGCATTATCAATTTATAATATATATTAAGTAGATAAATTTAACGATTGATAGTTAAGAAACTGACTTTACAATATTAGTATATACTGAAGAGAAAAAATATATTTATATATAATCCAATCTAGGTAACAAATATTTTATGGATCTACCCCTATGCATGATATAACTCGAATGTACAATCTCATAATGTACGTGTGAGAAGCATATTATTGAGCAAACCTCATCGCTTATTAGTCAGCCTCAAGGCCCTCAACCCACTACTGTGAGATTGGGCCATGAAAATCTTGTTTTGTATTGGACCTAATTCAAATGTCGAGACTACATCATGGTCATTATAGACTATAGTGTTAAATAAATAAATAAAATAAAATAAAATAAAATAAATATAAATATAAAAAAAAATCCGGCGGTTCATTCAACCACTTTTTGGATGGATAGAGAAATTATAGTTTCGTTAGTGAAACTTTTGTTAGATTTTCATGGAAAAGACTGTTATACCCTTTAAGTGAAAAGTTTGTTACACTCCAAGAAAATTGTTCATTAGAGATGCAATTATTAGTTACATCAAAAAATATATCACTGATACCAATATTTCGTGACCCTTTAAGTACGCCGTCGTTGAAAATATGTCACCAAAGTGACATAAAATTTCATTTTTTTTCATGACAAAATTGTAAAGTTTTGATTACATCTACTTATTGTCGTTATGGTGGCATCATATATTATCTCACATAATGTATTATACATCACTAAAAATATGTTATTAGTGAGACATAACAATATATGTAGTAAAGAAGTCGCTAAAGATATAAGTCTATTAATTTAAAATGAAAATCGATTAATTTTCATTAATTTTAAATTATTTTTACAATAAATATCCTAATTTCAATAAAATACAATATTTTAATCATTTATTTATCTTATTAAAAGTTTGATAAAAATTAAATATTAAAAATAAGAAATTCAAAAACTGCTTGTGAAATGTGAACAATGAAAACTTTCTACATATTAATTTTTGGAGGGAAAATATCCCACCAAATGAAAAAATTAGGATAATAAGTTATTTTACTTACTTTAAAAAAATAAATAAATAAATAAAATAAATAAAAAAAGGTGAGTTTACTTACTAAAATGTCCGTCTACAAATAATTCATAGTGACACTTATAGATGCAATTGCAAAACATTAGTAATCAATTAAAATAATGTAAACTCTCATGCCTGATAACATTTATTCTTGTTATATTAATGTCCACTGTAATTAAAATTAAAAATTCGTTTAAAAGTTACATAATGAGTTTTAATACTTGGTAAAAAAAATAATCATAAAACATTAGTAATCAATTAAAATAATGTAAACTCTCATGCCAGATAACATTTATTCTCGTTATATTAATGTCCACTGTAATTAAAATTAAAAATTCGTTTAAAAGTTACATAATGAGTTTTAATACTTGGTAAAAAAAATAATCAATTTAAATATTAATATAGAAATATGAAATTGGACTAAAATTCAATTTAACTTTAAACTCTGACATATAGTCGTTCTCTATACCAAATAGTGATATAAATAACAATACAAGATTATGCATCTTGAGAAATAAACTATATCGATGTTTAATGTCAAATAATGTACAACAAAGTTTAAAAGCTTTTGGGTACAATGCTTAACAAATTGTATAGACATTTAACACCATATAGTAATAGTTATTTAGCTAACATCAATCTCACCTATAAACTTTAGTAATTCAAAATAAAAAATATAAAAAATCATCAAAATTATGATTTTACTATGAGACAAGAAATATCAATGACAATTTCTAATCAATTTAACTCAATAATTACTAGAAAGTATGACAATTTTGAAATATACGGTAATAATTATATATATATTTACTATATAAATAATTGATGTTCACCTATTCATTAATATAATAGGAAGTCTAAATTTTTATTTTTATTGTTTGAAAGATATAAAAATTATGTTTTTGGATTGCCCATTAACTATATATTTTGATAACAATAATGATATGTGTAAATAGAAAAATATGTGCAAGTTTTTATTTTTTTATTATTTTTATTTATTTTTTATTTATTTTTTTAATTTTTATTTTTAAACCAATACATGCAAGTTAATATCAGATAAGATCCTCATAATTCTATTGATTTTTTTTTCTTCATAAAATATATATAAAAGAAAAAAAACTGTAAAATTAAGTATTTTAACTATCTCATACCACTCTTCCATATTTGAAGCCTATTTTCATAACCATAATTTAGAAACAACCTCTCTTTGAAGAAAAACAAAAACCCTAAATTACAATAGTACTTGTAGATGAATATGGTAGCCTATGCATATTAAGTTCTTGTTATATTTAATGGTCTTATTCTTGGCAAGCATATGAGATCATAGGTATGCCTCCTACCTATCTTTCATACTTTTGAATTGAATGCTTCATATGTTTTTTTATTATATATTCTTTTTGCTTTTATTCAACATTTTGATGTTTCTCATGATTTCTTCATTTTGTTTTTCAATCATATTTCACTTTAACATCATTTCTATCGGAATGAGATCGATTTATCGTTACTTCCCAGATCTACGGTTTCTTTGTTTAAAAAAAAAAAAAGTACTACAGTTTTTTTTTTTTTTTTTTACAGTAAAGTTCTGTAGTTTCTACCTCCCTCTTAAAGTACTTATTTTTAAAATTTTTTTTTTTTTTTTATCATATCTGTTTTACAATTTCATATTCAGACATGGGTATCATCTTCTATTGCTTATACATGTTAATTTCTAGGTTCTTGATTTTGTTATATTTGAAGTGAGGTTTTTTTTTTTTTTTTTTTTTAAAGCAATTTTTTATAAATTTTTTTTATAGAGTAAATGAGATCTTTTTAGAAAGATGTTAATTGCTGGTATTTTTTATTTTTATTTATTTTTTACTATCAAAGGTATGAGCTCTCACTCATTTAATCATCGTTTTTTTATTTATTTAAATTTAATTATTGAGTTGAATTTATCATTTATTGTGATAAATTTCAATTTATAATATGTTCGATTGCTATTTTCTTTTCAAAATTTACTTATCTCATTTGCTAACTATAACTTTCTTATATTTTCTTCTACATAAGTATACAGATAAATATTGGTAGATGTTGAAATTGCAATTACACATGGATTCAACATATCAAAATTCGATTGGATCTTCTTCTCAACCTTGTTCTTCCTTCAATTTTGATGATATTTGTATATTTAAAATTATATTTTATTTAGGAGAGTTACACCTTGATGTAATTGAATATTTGGAATATTTATTGTAAGTAATTTTTTTGTTTGGATATCTGATTTCCTTTTGGATTGATATTTTGTACTAAACTCAACCTTTTTTCACTAAATAAAAAATAAAAATGACAATTACAAATAAAAGAAAATTAATAAATTAATTATCAAGCAAAATATATTAGTAGTAATGTGGAGCAGAATGTGAATTATGTATTATTAAAATATAAATTTAATTAGTAGGTATATATAATCTTTTAAAAATATTAATAATATTACCTTTAGTTACTCTTTTACCGTGTTGCTAAATGTATAATAAATGCATCACAAAAGATTAATTTAAATATATATTTTAAAATTTGATAAAAAAATAAAAATATTTATAAAATAATTGTACTTTCCGTGCCCATATATTGAGTATCGATAAAAGTGTTGTTATAGGTAACAAATAAAGCTCTTTTGATATTTATGATGACACTATACTTGTGTAACAAAAAAGTTGTTTTTGGAGACAAATCTCAATGGGTCGCCTATTTTATTATGCGACAGGACTAGGGTGACGAGGTCGAGACACTTGCTTTGATGTCACAATAATCATTTGACGACGCAGAGTTGAGAATTGATGACATCTAGATGGTGTTGCTGAAGAGCATTTTTCTTGTATTGTTATAACTAAAAAGTTTATGTCGTACCCAATAGAACTGTCGGAACCTGCCGAGATCAAACATTATATGTGTTGTCATAATATCTACCATAACGGGAGATAACTATTCCCACAACCCGAAAAGAAAACTCCCCACACATGTAAAAGTGTATGATAGGATTTGAACCCATGACCACTCATATAGAAGGGAGGTGCACTGCCAGCTATTCCCACAACCTGAAAAGAAAACTCCCCACATATGTAAAACGTGTATGATAGGATTTGAACCAATTACCACTCATATAGAAGGGAGGTGCACTGCCAGCTCTAACACGATAAGATTTTTTTTTGTTACACTACCCCGTGTTCGTCAATAAAGATAGACAAGAGAAGATGGTTTAGGTTAGTGATTAGTGAAGTGTTGAAGACCGAAGAGATGCACACTCAACCTAGAATTTCAACGACACAAGCAAAACCAAAGCTGGCTACTATATTGGGCGTGGTGCTCCACTTTATTATTTAATTATTAACTCCAATAAGCAGAAGAACCCAACACCTAATTAATCCAATTAAATAATACATTTAACTATTATAATTTATTCGGGATTTGAGAGGGATACGATTTGAACCCACAAATTCATAATATAGGTGTGACTGTACGAGTGACATTCCACTTGGACAACCTCATCTAGTATGACAGCACACAATTAAAGTGAAATGAAGGAAATCAATTCAATAGCTTTTTTATTTGCTCTAAACTGTGATTTTAGGATGGGAAATTATTTGGTTTTAACTTTATAAATTATTATTATTATTATTTTTTTTTTAAAAAAAAAATAGTGTTCTATACTTCTATTTGAATGGAATTGAAGTGATGATCTGATGGGTAGTTGGAAATGAAAAAGTAAAGGTGATGGAAATATTCCATATATCCATTAAGTGAATTTAGTGAAATGAAGAAAATGAGGTGAGGTTATGAATTGGAAAAACGGTTGCCGGGAAATGATTAAAAGTGGAATCATTAAAATGATGATGACCTTAAAAGTCCAAAAGAGAAGGCCTCAGTATCACCATTCACCAATCACCAAACACCACCCACCGCAGCATTTTCAAACACCCAATAAAATAGTATGAAAGTGAAGTTAAATTCAAAAAGCATAGCATTTTGAAAATAAAGCACAAAATAAAATAAAATAAAGCATAAAATAAAAATTGTAAAGACTAAAATGTTAAAATAGACTCGAATTATTGGAAAATTCAAAAATAACAACTCCCGATTTTTTATTCTTTTTTATTTTTATTTTTTTTTTTTGTCAAAGAATGATTTAGTAATTAAGACCAACATAACTTATAAATTTTCATTGATAGATGCGGGAAATCAAACTTCTAAAGAAAGAAACCAAAGTTTTTGAGAGAAAATAACGAAACGAAAGTAATAGTTTATTCGAATGCACGAGAATAATTTTTCTCAAAAGAAACAATTTTATTAATATTAATCAAAAGTTACAATTATATTTGGATAAAGACTTAATAGAAAAAAAAAAATAAAATTGATTCTACTGTGAATCGGGATTCCTATTTAACTAAATCAAGAAAATCTCAAAATTTACCCTAAAAGACAAATGTGGGTTATTGATAGAAAGAAAGAAAGAAGAAAAAAAAAAAAAGGGTATATATTATTTAGTGTGAATGTATTCGTAATTTATTTGATTTGATTCAAATAAAGCATGCAGTCAAACTCAAAAAGATCTGAATGAATCATGTTTATAAATTTAAAACAGATTTAACGAAATATACAAAAGTAAAAATAAGACATTTTTTAATTTTTCAGGGACTAAACTGTAAATCCCTTTTGAATTTATTATTAGGCGAAAGGAGGGAATTTCCTCGGGTTTGCAATTTGGACACACACAACAATGTGGGCAACTATGCAAGGCCCCCACCTTTTTTCGAGCTCATTTGTCTTCATTTCACGTGACCCTCCTCCTCTTTCTCTGCCTCGTCTCGTCTGGCTACAGTAACCTAGGCAAACCCTAACCCTTCAAAATTCAGCCTCTTTTTTTTAAACTCTTTGCAGTTTGCATCTTTGATGTCTGCTTCTGCTTCTGTTTCTCATCATTTTCCTCCATGTCTCCTTTCTGTGTTTTGATTGTTTGCTCTGTTTTAGCGATTTCAGAGTTAACAACTGGATCTTCTTCATGTCCACCTTTCGATTCCACTCCTTCTTTTCCTTTCTCTTCTTCTCCAGGTTGTGGGCATCCTTCATTTCAGATAAAATGCTCTTCTCCACACTCTGTTATCTCCATTAACAATGTCTCTTTTGATGTTCTTCGCTACGAACCCAACTCTACTTCTCTCACTCTCACTCCCCAATCCACACCACCAACCACTGAATCTCGTAAAAATTGCTCTGCTTTTCATTTTCCAAACATACCCACTCACTCTATCAATCTCTCTGGTTCTCCATTTCGAATCTCAGATGCTTCCTGCTCTCGTTTATCTCTTCTTCGAGCTTGTTCTCCTCCAAATCTGCCCAACTGCAGCCATTGTCCTTTTGACTGCAAGCTCGTCAAGAACCCAGCTCAGCTTGTACACGACTGTGGTGGATCTACACACCAGGCTCTGTCATCAGAACAGGGCTGTCAAGACGACGTTTTGGAATATCTTGGAAGCTTCTTGACAGTGGAGGGTATTCAAGTTGAGTACGATGAAGATCAAGACTCGTACTTCAAGAGCTGCAAAGCTTGCCAAGCTGAGAATGGTGTTTGTGGCTTCAATTCCTCAGACCCCTCCAAGCCTTTCCTGTGCTTCCGCTCCAAATCTAGTTTTTCACCTCCATGGATCCATGAGAACAACCTCAGTCATATTGCAGTCTTGATCTCCATTTTTGCGTTAACATGTTTACTGCTTGGACTTTCAGTTGGTATAGCTGTTTTCAGGTCTAGAAAGTTCAAATCATCAGCAACAGATGAGGACCCAACGACACTTTTTCTCCACCGTCACCGGTCGGCGAGTCTCCTTCCTCCAGTCTTCACCTACGAAGAGCTCGAATCTTCCACCAACAAATTCGACCCGAAACGCAAAATCGGTGACGGAGGATTCGGGTCTGTGTTTTTAGGTCAGCTTCTCGATGGCAGAATCGTCGCCGTAAAATACCTCCACACTCAACACCACACAACAGCCTTCTCCACCAAATCTTTCTGCAACGAAATCCTGATTCTTTCTTCCATTAACCATCCAAATCTAGTCAAGCTTCACGGGTATTGTAGCGACCCGAGAGGGTTGCTTTTAGTCTATGATTATGTATCAAACGGGACTCTTGCAGACCATCTTCACGGGTCTAAAAGCTTGTACGGTAAAGGGTCTTCCTTAACATGGCAAGTGAGACTCGACATTGCTCTGCAAACTGCTTTAGCTATGGAGTATCTGCATTTCTCAGTTTTGCCGGCTATTGTTCACAGAGATATCACTTCAACAAATATTTTTGTAGAGAAAGACATGAGAATCAAAGTTGGAGATTTTGGGTTGTCTAGACTTCTGACATTAGCTGAAACGTCGGCGTCTGGTTCCGGGTATGTGTGGACAGGGCCTCAGGGTACACCCGGGTATTTGGATCCGGATTACCACCGATCTTTCCGGTTGACAGATAAGAGTGATGTGTACAGTTTTGGTGTGGTGTTATTGGAGTTGATTTCTGGGTTGAAAGCTGTGGATCAGAGTAGAGATAAGAGAGAGATGGCATTGGCTGATCTCGTTGTTTCGAAGATCCAGATGGGTTTGTTGCGTCAGGTGGTGGACCCATTTTTGGCGGTGGATGAGGAGTCAATGGACGGCGTTGATGCAATTGCTGAACTGGCGTTCAGGTGTGTCGCGGCTGATAAAGATGACCGCCCTGATTCTAAAGAAATAGTTGAGGAGCTGAAGAGGATCAGAAGCCGTACACGTGGTTGTAGCCTACGTGGGTCCAACTCTAATGTAAGTGACGTGGCACAACAGCAACAAAGCTGATTGGATGTGATGACATGCGTGGGACCCACCGCACATGCGTGTTTGACTGACCAGTTAGAAAGATAGATAGGTAGATTGCCATTCACTGATGTGATGTCACTTTGTCAAAAAGTCAATTGCATTCGATACGTCTGTCGACTTGGCTGCTAGGTCGTCGTTTTTGCTTTCTAGTTTTTGTATAGAGAAAAATGAATGTTTTACAAGAAATAATCTCCTCTAAATTCACAATTACATATATATTACAAGTTTTGCATATCTCTTGTTATGTTTAATAAATACAACTCAAATACAAACTACTAAACCTCAACAAGAGTTGAATTGAATCCACAAAGTATTTTACATTTATCAAAAGTTTGAAGAATGTCAATTGTCGATATTATTCGTCCATGGCGGCTGCTCCTGCCTGTGTTTATGTGGCTACTGGCTGTTCGAAATACGCGGCTTCTAAAGCCCTGGCTTTCTCGCCTACACTTACTGCTTCTTGCTTTTCAGCCATGGAATAAGCTCTTTCCTGAACAAAACATGCGGCAAAATTACTTCGTTACAATTTTACATATTGTTGGCTAAGAAGAAAAGAATGAGCGCGAGTCATAGCTATGTACCAGCAGGCGCCACGTGAAAGGGTTTCCTTCTCTCTTCTTAATCCGCTTCTCCAGTACTTCAATCGCTGCAATTTAGAGACATCGTGTGAGTGTGAGAAGAGAACCATGCAAGTTGAAAAGAGTGTGCATCGAGAAGGGATCATACCTTTGGCAGCTTGTCCGGTATTCAGCAACATACTGTACCAGACTTCGTTAAATACATCTAGCTGTTCATCAGATGCCCCGATCACCTATGGCATAAACAAGTAGAATGCTGATTTTTCAATACCGAATATTTGAAAATGAAGCCAGCATATATAAACAGAAATGGTTTATTTGACAATAATACCTTACAGGCATTGGCATCAAAATCTGGACCAAGCAATTCCAACGCTTTTTTGTCATTACCCCTACCATATTCATACAGGGATTGTGCGAGCTGAAAGTAAGATAACTTGAATTTTCAAATCCAGTTCCCAAAAGAAAAAGAAAAATGCAATCGCAGATTTAAAATCATCAAATTTCAACTCTTGTAGCAGCAACAACATTTGAACATTGAAAATGCAAATAATGGATGTGCGGCATGAAATTAAAAGAGATAAAATGCAAAGCCTGATCCAGAAAGTTGACAATTTTCTGATCCATCTTTATACTATTAGTCACAATTGCTCAAACTAAAATGTTAATGCTTCTTGCCCTCTAAATGAGAAACATACAATGTAATATTTTGTGAACACGACATCTTTAACTTATAACTAGGAAAAAAAAAACATTAATGGATGTAATGACATGACAAACTCAAAACAAACCTGTATGCCTGTCTGCATTAATCGTTGCTTCTTCTTGGTCATCTTAGAAAGTCTGCATGATGGAAAACAAAAATGCAATGAAATGAACACCAGACTGCACCTAAAAATACACAAGGAAGTAAATCCTTCTAACCTCGACTTCAGCCCCTCGAGTAACTCTTCTGCTTTAGAAAGTTCTCCAGTAATAGCTAATGTCGGCAATATCAACAAATCAAGATGCCACTCCAAATACCAGTTGGCCTGACCATTGTAGTGCAAATGTCAAAAACCCAATAGAATTAGATAGTGCAAATTGTAAAATGATGAAAGGCATATTTATAAGTTGACGAAGAGATGGAATAAGCATCACTTTGACAAATCTACACTGGAAATATTCACTCCTTTTCAAGTTTATAATAATCTAGCACGCATTCTAAGTAGTGATATGTTTGTCGTTCATATATCAGTTTCATATGCTTATTAGTCAATGGGTAGAGGTAGTTTTCAACATTTTCTGGCCTATTTTAAAAGGGAAACAGTAACAACATTAGTAACAAACATTTGCAGGTGGGATGAAACAATAGTTCAAAAACTTACATGTTCTAGAAACAGCTTCTAGAACATCCATAATTTTAACGCTTCAACTCCTTCCAAAAATGGCTTAATTACGCTCTTTAAAGAAAAAAAGTGGGTTGTCTACTCACTTGATCTTTTACACAATCTGCTATAATCTTGAAACGGTCCTCAAAGACGTCGAGTTCTCTTCGTAAGTAAACCCGCAACAACAACCCCAGAGCATTCAGATACACCTAAACATAGAAATTAAGTGTTGTAACAATAAAAGATTATGGTCATGTTGAAAAGATACAAAATAGCATACCTCTGGATACACGGCATCAGTTTTTTCCAACTCCTTCCAGATGTGATTGTCATAAACCTCTATGACTTTTCTGATTGGAGAATGACCTTCCAAGTAACAAAGAGCCACATGCCACCAATTGTGTGTATATCTGAATATTGAAATTCTAAATCCATCAGGATCATAAAAACCAAAAGCAAATAAAAGAACTAAATAAACGAAAGAGAAATATATGATAAAGAGATGCATACATGAACGATGAACAAGAACCCCATGTAGATGAGCATTCTTCCATGAACTGCACTGCTTCTTTGAAACGACATTCATACTGAAGAACATGACACAACTGCATGAAATCCAAATACAATTTAAATAAGTGGAAAAAATCTGGTGATGGTGAAAGCGGCTTCTTGCTGCGAAAAGTTACAATGATGACCAAACTCAAGCACTTTCGTTATACATCAACTTTGGTTAGGTCCATAATCATAACTTTAATGCAATCATGACCAGGCGTAATAAGATACTATATCCAGCTTCAGACAGTTTCTGATCGGGCAGACAGTTTCTGATCAGGCGAGAAATCCATACATCCAAAATCAGAAATTAGAGTAAAATAATTTACCTATAATAATGTCAAATATAGACATAAAGTAAACTTATGCTTCTTTAAGGAGACAATGGCTACTGCAACTCACAGCGTGTTGTGACCAAAAGTCTTGCTTGTTGATCTCAAATCCCTTTTTAGCAGCTTCTTCTGCATCTGTCATTCGTCCAAGCTCTAATAATGGAAATGCAAGCATGCCATATACATAGTCTTCTTGTTGATTATAGGGAAGAACCTGTTGAAATTCAAATAATTACAGTACCCAAATGAGACCACACAACTTAGGGTGGATTTCTTTAATAAATCAAGTTTATGCGATAAAGGTCTATTTACAATTTAATATGTCAAATCAATGGTAACATTAAATAAGTGTGCATGAAGTTGCTTGTCGAATCACTAGTAAACGATATTCATCCTTCCACTTTCATCAAAGAATTCGGAACAGAATTCAATCAATAGATAGCACGTAACCTGTTGAACAAGATCTAAAGACAAGTCAGGGCGACCCATGTAGAAGCAGAGCACTTGGACCCTTTTCAGAGAAACCAGATCTTTTGGGAATTTTTTTAGAAGCTGCAAAATACACAAACGACAAATGCAATCAACAAATCTTGTACAAACAAACACTAGTGACTAAAGTGAAAGCAAATAACAGAACAAGATTGAAGTGTCAATGAAATGCTTCTACAAAACATGTAACATTCAGAAATCATAACTATTGGTTTCACAAATGAGAATATATCTTCAACTTCACCACCAACAGTACCTCTTAACATTTCGAATATATGGGTAACTATGTTGATACACAAGCAAATTAGTGTCAAATCCAGAATCATTTAAACACTTGCTAACCTTAGAATGCAATTCAACAGCCACATCATCGTCTCTGTCTTGAGAAATCAAATAAGAGACAGAATCAAAAACTGCCTTCTCGTATGAGGTAGATTCTTCCTGTTCATAACAAAATCCAATCATGAAAAAATCGAAAACCCAATAAACAACATGTTTAATAAAGGCACAACTACATTAAGCAACCTTGATTGATTGAAAACTTACAAGGCGAGACTTGGCTGCTTGAATAAGAAAAGCAGCTGTAGAAGCATCAGTGGAAGATAGAAAATGAGCAGCCAATATATTGCCCAAAACGCAATCTTTATCATGTTTTGGTGCTTCTAGAATCACATGCCTCTCTCTCCCATAACTAAGCACCTTCGTTCATCAAAACATCAAAATCACTGTTTCAAATACCCAGAAAAAAAAAAAAAAAAAAAAAAAACCTCTGAAAATATAAATGAAGGAGAAAAGGATTCAAAGGCCCACCTGATGATAATAGGCATTGATGGCAGAAATGCAAGAATCCGAAGAGGTCTTAACTTGATAGCCCCACCTGTCTGATTTTACGCCTTCCATTTAGCTTCAAATGTTTCACTCACTCACTCTCTTTGTCAATATCCCTGAAACAGTGGCGATTTTGGTGGGTGGGTGCGAGAAGAACTTATTATTATTATTATTATTTTGATATAAGAACACAGGATCAATATCTAGTCGAAGTTGGTGATATTTGATAGAGAGTAGAGGTGTGTGTCTGGGATTCCAAGGTGTTGGCTTATCAATTGAACGGGTTTAGGATTTTTGATCAAAAAGCCGGCATCGTTTTCGTGAAGTATTTGTCAACTGTACCATGTTTATAACGCTTGTTCAGTCCCCACAAACCGAGCACCCACCGGCCATCACCGCATCGAGAAAATCTTCCATGGGACAGGGACCGTCTAATGAGAGTGTGCCACATATACATTAGAGGGGTCCTATGTATATATGGCACACCCTCATTGAACGGTCCTATATCCATGTGTATAAGACGGGTCCTTGGGAAAATTTTCTCCACCGCATCATTTACTTAATAATTAATTTTAATATTTATTTATTTATTTTCATTCTAAGTTAAGTATTAACATTTATCATTAATTCTTTTTGATTGGTATTATCCGAGTTCGAATCCCACTGAAAACATCCCATGACCAAGCTTTACTGTCTTACTGACCTCCTGGTCGAAGCGGGGATTAGTCCACTTATTAACGATTGATTGCCGATCGATTGCCGATCGAAGTGAAGGCTCTTGGTCTAACAAATAATAATAATAATAATAAAATGATAAATGTTGAATTCATATAAATTTAAGTATAAAAAAAAAAAAATTAATTTATATAAGCTTGACCTATATACCTACTCCAGTACTCCCGCAAATCCGCAATGCTACTTTGAATTTGTATTCCTATAATATGAGGGAGAAATCTTGCCCTAAAATTAAGGAAAGTGTAAAAAATGATGTGAAGATGCATCTATTAATGACATTTAAAGGAATACGATGAGGTTGCTCTAGAAAATTTGGGGTGGAACTGTCTCATGAACATGTGGTGAGACACCCCAATAAAAGTTTAATATTTTTTATTAAAAATATCAAAATATATTTTAAAACTTAAAAAGTCTACATTTCTATTAGACGCTTTTATTGTCACGTCAATGAGACGGTCTCATTGAACATTTTCTCGTCCATCAAATATCCAGCGTAGAAAAAAGGTTTATGGCTTTATGCCAAACAATTCAATTCAATTGAAAATGAAAAAAAAATGCATAAATTTGTTATAAATGATGTCACTGATCCCCACCGCCTCTCACTCGATCTAGTTTTACTTCATGCTTAAGTAAGATATGACTATGTATATATACTTCTCTTTTCTCCTCAGTGCGTTCTGATATAACTCTATAAGTGCGTTGTATATGGACCATAGATTATGGAGAAGTTTTGACAAATGCATACACTTTGAGTCAAAGTATGTAAATCTAATAGTTCATATCCAACGCACTGATGGAGTTATATCAAGACGCACTGACTTGAAAATTTTCCATATATATGTGATCCATTTCTTTGTATAGGATTGATCACCTGGTATTAATAAAATGAGACTTGGATGGGACGGTCTCATTGACGTGTTAATGGGACCGTCAAATCAAAATGTGTTATTTATGAGTATAAAAATATATTTTTTAAAGTATTATGTGGCACATTTTGATTGGACGGTCCCATTGCCTCGTCAATGAAACCGTCCCATCTAAGTTTTTCTCCGATAAAAGAGCAAAACTCTCATTGAGTTTTTTTTATTTATTTATTTATTTATTTATTTATTTATTTTATAAAAAAATCATGAATTAAAAGAGATTTTTTTTTTTAATTTTAAATCATAGGTTTATGAATTAAAAATCACAGATACGTGAGTTTAAAAACAAAATCACAAGTAAATAAGTTTTAAAATATATATATCATAGATACAGGACTTTTACAAAAAAAAATAATAATAAAATAAAATAAAATAAAATAAATCATGCATACCTGAGTTAAATATATATATATACATATATATCACAAATACAGGAGTTTAAAAAAAATCACAGATTGCATTTTTTTTTTAAAATAAAAATATCATAGGTATATAAGTTAAAAAAAATCACAAATATATGAGTTTTAAAAAATAAAAATCACAAATAAATGAGTTTTAAAAATAAAAAATTACAGACACATGAATTTTTTTTTTTAATAAAACAAATCACATGTAAATGAGTTTTAAGAGAATCACAATAAAAAATATATATCACAGATACAAATGTATATGTATATGATTTTTTTTTTTTTTTAAATCCTAAGTAGATGAGTTTTTTATTTTTAAAAAAATTCAACCAAACATATATATATATATATAACTTCATAACAATAAACGGTAAACATATATATATATATATATATTATTGTTTATAATTATATAAAAAAAAAAAGTGTTGATTTGAACCTATAAGTGATAAATGAGAACTTTAGTGATAAATGAAAACTTTAGGTTCAAATCAACACTTTTCGTTTAAATGCCAATGAAGATAAGGAGATAAAAATGATGTTAGATAAATATTCAAATATAATAAAATTATATAATAGAAAAGATATATGATGTAATATTTAAAATTCAAAAAGGATAATATCGACAATACAACTGTATAAGAAGAAACTCAAGATAGAACTTCTTAAAAAAAGCCCGTCAAGACACAAAATGACTACTTTTAAATTAAAAAAGCCATTTTTTAAATTTATCAAATAAAAATAAGTCTTTTAACACAGCTTCTAACATTAAAAAAGTGCTTATCACCTCTGCGAACGAGATACCAAACATACACTTATTCAGATTTATTTCTACATTCAAGCTTCAATCTCACACAACTGTATATATGAGTTGTTGATAGACTACTAATCTCCCCCTCCATTTTCCTCATCACATTAATTGATTCAATTATTTGGGTAGAGGAGCAGCTCCGGCCTTGAAAAGAACCTTAGCAAACTCAGCGAGCTTGTCGGTCTCAGGCATGACATCCTTCACGGCAGGATGGGCACAAAATGTCTCAGCCCACTTGACCAGTCCTGGAGTCTTGGCTTCATCAAGCAGCTTCACTTGATTGAACTTCTCTGTGACTCTTAGCCAACCCAAGTAGCACCCAAATGCGATGTCAAGGTAACCAATTTGTTCCCCACCAAAGAATTTGCCCCCTTTGCTGCAATTCGCATATGCATCCTCCAGCAGAATCAGCCCATCCACCAGCTTCTGAATCGCTGCCTTTTTAGCTTCTTCTCCATCAGCACTGACGATTTCTTTCATTGAAGGAAACAACTGCACACACGCATGACATAAATCTATCAGCTTAATCATATAAAATAATATATATCCAAACAAGATTTTAAGTGAAAACTGTTAGTAATATAATAATCAGACCCAGAAATTGAAACAGTTAGGAAACGACTCAGCAATCAATCATTTAAGCACTCTTAACACACTCGATCGTGTGCAAAAGTTGAAGCTGTTAGGAAACGACCCAACAATCATTTAACATACCTTCTCATCGACATATGCTGCCCAAAATCGGGCGATGGCCCGATCATAGGGATGGGAAGGTAGAATAGAAGGAGGAGAGGACCAAACCTCATCAATGTACTCCACAATGATGAGAGATTCACAAACAGGTTTATCACCATGAATAAGAACTGGGATTTTCTTGTGAACAGGGTTTGATTTGAGAAGAAGCTCGCTTTTGGATCCCATAGTCTCCTGCAGAAACTCGTACTCCACAGACTTGATGCTGAGAGCAATTCTAGGCCTCATCACAAAAGGGCTAGGCCATGCACCCAAAACCTTCACGTCGCTTTTCGCCATTTTTGTCTACCTAGATAGATACCTCTCAAACAAAATAAAAACGCTACTCAAGAGTTTCCAATGACAAATTAAACCAAATCAGATCTGGATTTGCTTACTGGACCTTGTATGTGTATGTATATAATATATCTAGAGAGAGAGAGAGGTCATAGGTGTGGAGTGAAGTGTGAACATTTGAAAGGTAGAAGATGGGCAGTTTGAATGGCATTGATGGATATTTATTAGACTTTCCTTATGGATTTGACATACTGTAGGAATGTGTGGCTGAAAAATTAGTAGTTGGTTGAGAGACTAGCTGGTTTTGGGGTTGATATCTAACTTCTTGATGATATTACTTTTGCTGACTAGCTGGTTTTGGGTTTAATTTCTAACTTTTTGATGATATTACTTTTGCTCACCCCTCCTAGGGTAAGCATTATCTCCCTTTTCAACATTTAACACGTGTTAAGGGAGGGTATTTTTATCTAAAAACTGTTATGTGTTTTGATAAAAATATCCCTCCTTGAACACATACCATGTGTTGGGGAGGGAGGTAAGGATTAGTAAAAATGGACTATTTTTTACTGATCAATGTACCAATCTGTTCATTTGAGAACAATGATAATAATATATATGGTAAAAGTACGATAATACGTATTAATATATTATAAAGTATATCTAAATTGTGTGAATATAGGAGACATATTTATACGGTATGTAGTGTGCGAATGATTTGCCAACAAACAACTGAATTATTCAGTTGGTTCCTTTCACAATCAAAGATTGATGATATAAATGGAGTTTTGGTGAGTTGTGTGGTTCACAATTCACAAACGAGACACAATATCACCCCTTTTGAATGAAGGATTCTATCATTCATAAGTCTAGGGATGGCAAAACCCGGACCGGGTCCGGATATATCCATGTTTGGTCGGATACTTGAGTTTTTTTTTTATTTTTTACCTGTGTTTTGAAACTCAAGGTATCATTCGAAAGATATCCTTCGGGGTTTCTGGTAATCTAATATCTGGATTTTACCCCAATAATTTTAAATTATCTTTTTTTTTTTTAATTTCTATTTTTAACCTTTTTGTTTTAGGTTTTTTTAGAAGGTATTAAATATGCATTTAATGTATTATGATTATTCTTAAAAATAAAGAATTTTTTTATTTGAATTATTCTTATATAAGGTAATAAATAAAGGAAAATGTTTACCCAAGATATTAACCCATTAATGGGATATTGACACGTGGTATTTTTCTTTCACTTTTTATATTTATTTTTTTACATTCTTTTAAAATAGACCAAGTGTCAATTTCCCATTAGTGTGGTCAGTACCTTGTGTACTGACCAGTCAGTCAGTACGCAAGCATTGTCCATAAATAAATATTTTTTTTAAACAAATTAAAATATCAATAGTAATTTTTTTTTTTATTAAGGAATTAATTGTAAATTTTAAAACCATGTCAATGATAATATATTAATGATAATTGATAGAGGATTTATATCATCACCTCACCTCACTTTATCCTCACATAAATCAATAATCTTGATTAATTATATCTTTTATAGAATAAAGATATAAAAATTAATATAAATAATCTAGAACATTGATTTGCTATAAAATATAAAATTTAAAACATTAAAAACATTAATTATTGCATTCAATTCAATAGATTTTATTTATTT
The DNA here is from genome assembly GCA_035582765.1 of Acer negundo. NCBI lineage: Eukaryota > Viridiplantae > Streptophyta > Magnoliopsida > Sapindales > Sapindaceae > Acer > Acer negundo. The sequence goes on along the minus strand of CM069239.1, from coordinate 6,078,350 downwards.
ATATAAATACATGAAATTGAGTCTAAATTTCTTTTATAAATGGTAATAAATAAATAAATAATTTTAATAATTAAAAAAAGATAACTCCGCTATTTACATTTCCATAAAAGTCTTCTCCAATAGCTCTCTCTTTTTTTTTTTCTTTTTTCTTTTTTATAACAAACACATGATACAACCTAATAATTTTTTAATTCCACTAATATTTATATTATAAGGCAAAAATGTGATGAAACAAAAGCAATAATGACAAGAAGCATCATGATTCATAAATATTTTAATTAAAGTAGCGTTTATGTCTACCTAAACTTTTAAAAGAAGGGAAAAGAAAGATTTGTATATTTTATTTTGTTTCTTCTCCTAATTCTTATTTTTTTAAAAAAATATATTCTATTTTTGTTTTCTATAAAATCAAAAGAAGAAATATTTGTCAAAATCAAGAAAATTAGAGTATTCAAAATGTCAATATGTTTATGGAAATGCAAAATATAAATGAAGAAGAAAAGATTGAAAAAACCACATGATGATATCAGAGAGATGCAAGAATCCGTAGAGGGTTTAAGGGTATCTCCAAGATAAGTATCAATCTTCAATTTGTTGCCCTAGATTGCGGTAGGCCTTCTTCTTGCGCCAAATAAATCGCAACTTTCGGTTCAACACTACTTTGTTGCATTCTTTTGTTTTTCCTTTATTTAGACCCTTAATTTTTATTTATTGACATATTGACCGTTATTGAATAAAATCTATTACAATCGTATACCTTATGATTGTATTTTATTTTTTTTTAAATTTCTTTTATGAAATATAATATCAAAGTTTAATTAATAATAAATACAATATTTTTTGTTAATTAAATTTAATTTCTAAATTTACTGATTTTTTAATTTCTTAACTTATCGTAATACTATGTTAATTAATGAGTGAAATGTTAATTATTAAAAAATAATAAAAATGAAAACATTTAAAAAATATTCTTTTTAGACTAACATTTAGTTAAATAGATTGGAGATGGAAAGAAAATTTGATGTGGAAATTATTGTAAAGTTATAACAAATTGATGCAATTAGTTGAAAAGGGTCTAACAATTCATCCGTCTCATTTTACTCATTCCATTTCGCTCCAAATATTTCACCCACTTCTCTCTCAATAACCCAGAAACAGTGGCAATTCTGGTGGGTGGATTGCGAGGAACCTGATGTGGAAACACAAGATAATCTAGTCGAAGTTGGTGATATTTGATACAGAGTGGAATTGCGTGTCTGGGATTCTAACGTGCATTCGTTGACTTATATCATGTGGTCGTCATCAAATATCATATCAATTGTACAGGTTTTGGATTTTTGTTCAAAAAGCTGGCATCGTTTTCTTCAAGTTTCTGTCATCTGGATCATGTCTACACTACAATACTTGTTGAGTCCCACATAGGCCATAGCCACTCATCACCGCCGGATCTATTTAATTATTAATTAAGGGTTTAGATTATTTTAATTTAAAATTTTGAATTAAATTTGTGTTCAATTTCATCGGAACATCTCTAAAGTAAATATGTATTTGAAAAAAATTGACTGTCATATAAGATAGATAGTTAAAATGTTAAAAAAACTCTCTCTAATACAAATATCTAACTTCAATATGGAGATGATGTGACAAAAAAAAAGTTAGAGAATATGGAGTTGAGTTTCTAATTCTAAAAACTCTCTTAGAAATGCTGACTATGATTTCTAACTATTTTCATCAATAATATTAAACCTCATTTAATTAAAAAAAAAAAGTAAAATAATTGTTTTATTATGATTGGTCATAAAATTAATATATATTTGATTTTATATAATTGTATTGAAAATGTGAATTTACATTTTTCTAATTTTTTTTATTTTTAAAATTGAGCCAATAATAAATAGAAATGCTGATACGACATTATTTAGAAACTCAAAATTGCATATTTACATCGGAGATGCTCTTAAAGTGACTTATATATAAAAAAAATCGTTGTCATGGTAATAATGTCAAGAGATTTGCTTCCTATGTGTCATTTTGATAAACAATAACTCAAAATTTGGTCTCTATTGCATTTGTTTAAAACACATTTGTTTTTAATGATGTGTCCAATTTTTTTCTTAATTTTTTTTCTTTTTATTTTGTTTCCTTACCAAAAATAGATGAGAAATTAATATCAATTTTAAATACTTGCTAAGTCAACCTAAAAAATAGTTGTTCAACAAGCCGTCTGAAAGTAGACGGTCATGTTGACAATGTCTAATATTTTTTTGGCTACATCAGCGTGACTGGATGAGGTTGAATATGCACGGCTGCAATGAAAATATATTCTTTTTATAGATTGTTTATTTATCCTTTGCGGCATCTGTTTTTTTTTTTTTTTTTTTTTCACAAAGTCACTCTTGTATTGAATATGCTTTCAGTTTCTTAGATTGAGAGTGGAAATAGATGGACTGACATCGAATTTACAAATTTAAGTTGATATAGCAAGTGATAAAGCCCCTCATACCCACACCTAGGGGCGTATCCATGATATTATAGTAAAGTGGGTTAAAAATAAAAAAAATTTCTAAACCAACCTTAATAACTGTCGGAGAAAATTTTATTATTATTATTATTATTATTATTATTATTATTTTGGCTTGGGTATATAATTGTTTAACATTGCAACCTACAATATTGAATTAACGTATAAATAAAAAATAAAAATTACAAATTTACAGACGTCAACTACTACTAAAACTCAACCAAACTTCTACTAAGATTCAATAAAACAAAATTATCAACAAGTCAGTCAAAATGATTTATTTACTATTTCTTACATTTTTTGTTAGCAATTAATAATATAAATTAAATACTTATATATATTTATATATATAATTAAACATGTGTGCTTCAAAGATTGGAAGTCATATTTCAACCTTAAAATTTCTATTTTGTTTGTCCGATGGGTTTTGTTTTGAATCTGAATCATTTTATTTTAATTAGGATAGTTGGAAAACAAAATTATAAAATAGGGGTTTTTTCGTAAAAATAATAACAAAGAGTGTAGATTTTATAAAAAAGTAAAAACTTTAAACATTTTTTCAAAAAAATAACCTGGGCTATAGCCCAGGCTACAATTCAAATAGCTTTGCCCCTGCCCACACTACAAGGTTGTGGGTTCGAGTCTCCCTTCATCCCTTAAAAAACTACAATAAATGCCACTTAGCAAAGAAATAAGAGAAAGGAAATAAGAGGTTGGATATGCAAAAGTTTGACTCGGGCTGATAATACACATGTCAAAGTTTAAAATACAACAAGAGTTCGTTTGACACAATGTATTGTACTGAATTGTATTGGATTAGATTGAATCGGATTCGACTGTATTATTTTTATATAATATTATGTTTGGTGATATTTTGTATTAGGATCGTATTAAGTTATACAATGTTAAAATGCGATTTTTTTTTCTAAATATTTTGTTAACTAATAAGTTGTATATTTTGTTGTATTATAATTTTAAAAATAATAATTAATATATAATTGATATTTTTATCACATAAACTATTATTTACATAACAAATTTCAATAATACTTACAATTGTTTGTAATATTTTATTTAACTTAAAAAATTTAACAATTATACTAGTAGAATAACTGATGCATTGGAATATTCAACAAAACAACAATCAGTAAGGATAAACGATTCGGAAACGTTGATTCGCGTACGAATACCGGAAGCGAACCCTACTATTAATCTGTTGATATGCGCATAGATACCAGAATAATAGGACTCAAATACCAGCTGAGGTAGCGGGAAATTCAACACAAACAACAAATCGATAAAAAGAAAGGATAAACGATTCGGATCCGTTGATTCGCGCACGAATACTAGAAGCGAATCCTACTATTAATCTGTTGATCCGCTCACAGATACCAGAATAATAGGCTTTAAATTCGTTGATCCACTCAGGATACCGAAATTGGATAAAAGGAGATACTCTCTCTCAAATTTTATTAATCTTCAAAAAACCCCATAACAAATTGGATTCAAACAACTTAAATACGAAAAGCAATAAGTCGACTTCCACAATGAATCAACTTCTAAATTAACTTAAACTAAAAATGAAAAGAAATCCTATATAGGAAAAGAGAACAGATCATAATCAAACAAAGACTATGAAAAAGAGAACAAATCCTAATATGACTTTGACTCTATGTCATCTAATTCAAACTTCCAACTCAAGTCTTCGTGCAACAAGATTGATGTCCGAATTTGGGCATGTTGTGATCTGTTACGGAGGACGGAGTCTTCATAACATATGTAGGACTCGTCTTGGGATTTCTGGAAACATATTATAATAGACGACCCGACCCTATATGCTCTCTGTAGAGGTCCACGAAGTTCAGCCCGGATTTGGTTGGTCCACACGACCCAAATACGAATTCGCCACCCGCTCCATGTATTCCATTGCCTTAGCTCCTGCTGCATCAATAACATTTAAGTTACATGATGTTTGGTGCATAATCGAATTGCATTGTATTACATTGTTATAAAAAATAAAAAATAACAAGTAAAATAAAAATGATATAATGTTTGTTACACTATTTATATATATATATAAACTAAATAATATATAAAACATTATTCTTTATTTTTTAAGTATTACTTACAAAAATTAGGCCTTTTTTGAGGAGGGTAAATACTTGAACACACAATCTCATAGTATATGTGGGAGGAGTTTACCACCATACCGACCTCATCTCGTCATATAAAATATTTTAAAATTAAACTAACATTTTATCTATAAAATTTTAATTTCTTTTACTATTTTAAAGTAAATAAAAAATAGTTTTTAATATTTTTCCGTTTTAAAACATTATTCATATTTTCATAGAAAGTTTTGTTGTAATGAAAAGAGGTTTTTAAAATATACTTTAAATTATAGATCGTAAGGAAATGAAAAAAATTTTCATTCGTAAATTAATACAACTTAAACCTGTCTCAATAATTAGTACAGTTGGAGTTGTATTAAGAGCAACTATTCACATTATTTAACCCAATACAAAGCCACTGCCCAAAAACATGTATTGTATTTAATACATTTTAACTCTCTTATACTATTCAATACATGGAAACAAGAGGTTGGATAGGTAAAAGTCCGACCCGAGCTTATGAAACGCCGATAAGAAAAACGCCGAGCTAAGCTTCTAAAGGATGAGTCATCAAGACCATACTACAGTAATGAATATGTGGCTCCCATCTGCCTCCATATGGCTCAAATACGAGATCACACTTGTCTGATACTACTGTAATTCTTTATGGAAACACTATAAATAGGAGAAGATAATTCAAAGGCAAGGACATAAAAGAACTCAAATGAGATTTAACTACCTTAATCACAAAAATCAGGCGATGGCACGATCATAGGGATGGGAAGGTTGAATAGAAGGAGCAGAGGACCAAACCTCGTCAATGTACTCCACAACGATGAGAGACTCACAAATAGGCTTATCACCATGAATGAGAACTGGGATTTCCTTTTGAACAGGGTTTGATTTGAGAAGAAGCTCGCTTTTGGAACCCAAACCCTCCTGCAGAAACTCCTAGTCCACAGACTTGATGTTGAGGCCGATTCTAGGCCTCATCGAAAACGGAATAGGCCATGCACCCACAACCTTCACATCAGTACTGTTCGCCATGTCGATCACTATTTTTTATTTCTTTCTCCACTATATATACCGTGTCGAATTTTCCATTTTTGTAATTATAGAAAAGCGTAATTTAAGGTATATCTCAGTTTTGGAACTATATATAATATATTTGAAATCAAATATTGAATGGACATGTTCTGTGAGATAAATGCACGGAGAGTTTTAGTAAAATATGTATGGTAAAACTCAACAATTAATGAATTCATGTGAATCTCTTGAAAATAACATTTAGTTGTTGATGTGATTGCATGGCATGCATGAATTGTTAACCGAGCAAAACTCGGTTGTCCAGTTATGTTTACAAATTACTAAATTTGAAAACTAGGACACTGGTACTAAAAATGAAGTTTTTATCCTCTTATTGAAGCAACACACGTACACTTGTTCATCATCACCTCTAAATTATGATTGAAAATGGTTGAAATTAGGTAAACAAAAGTGGTACTCTAATTGAATTATTATTTGGGAGGAGAAGAAGCAGAAGCAGCTCTCAACCTGGAAATAAGCTTAGAAACCTCAATGAGCTGGTCAGTTTGAGGCATGACATCTTTGACAGCAGGATGAGCACAAAAGGTCTCAGCCCAGTTGAGAAGGCCTGGAGTTTTGGCTTCATCAAGCAGCTTCATTTGAAAAGACTTCTCAATAACTCTCAACCAACCCAGGAAGCAGCCGAGAGCGATGTCGAGGTACCCAATCTGGTTGCCACCAAAGAATGGCTTCCCTTTGCTGCATTTCACATAAGCATCCTCCAGCAGAGCCAGCCCATCTACCATTTGCTTAAGGCCTGCTTTCTTAGCTTCTCCAACACCAATGTAACTCTCTTTCATTGAAGGAAAAAACTGCATTTACACATATCACTTTATTTTATCAACTTATTTTGTAAATAAATTTGAAATTTTGTTTTTTGTTTTTTACTCTTTGAGTTCGACTCTGCCCTCTATAAGTCTGGTCCTTTGGACTCACAGGTCTCTGTGGTCAAGCCTTGCCCACCCGATATAGGGTTTGGACATGGGTGAGACCCTTAATGTGACGGGTTTGGGTTGCTAGATCAATTTGACACCTCTAGATGGATCTAGAAGCCACATTTTTTATTTTTATTTTTATTTTTATTTTTTATGGAAAGAGAGGATTTGTACCTGGAAATTCAACTTGGTTTAATACTTATAATTCAACTTTGTTGAAAGCTGGGGTTACTATTTGACTTCAACCACAAGAAGCCACCTTTTAGGACACATGAAAGGTTATACGATATCTATCGATCCATTTATCTAGATCAAATATTTTTATTGAAGTTTTTATTATTAGTAGGATTCGAGCCGTTGACTTAGAAGTCATTTATCGAAACCCTAAATTCGTTCATATATCGACTGAACTACGCAAATAACAGCACACGCGAGAGGTTAAGATCTAATAGTCACTAAACACAAAGTAAGCTGGTGTAATTAGCCATTCACATATATTATATATGATCAATAATAGTACAATTATCAACTAATAATCCCAATGTTTTAACTTCTTCATCTTATACCACAACCCATTGAATTTATCAAGATACACAAAACAAGTGAGAAAGTAACAGACCTTGTCATCGACAAAAGCAGCCCAAAACTTAGCGATGGCACGATCATATGGATCGGAGGGTAGAATAGAGGGAGCAGAGGACCAAACCTCGTCGATGTACTCCACAATGATGAGAGACTCACACACCAGCTTATCGCCATGTATAAGAACTGGTATTTTCTTGTGAACAGGGTTTGATTTTAGAAGAAACTCGCTTTTGCAACCAATCTCCTCCTCCAAACACTCGTACTCCACTGACTTTATTTTAAGTGCGATCAGTGGCCTCATCGCAAATGGACTAGACCATGCACCCACAACCTTCACTGCTTCACTACTTTTCGCCATCTCGATCAATTGAATCACTCACTGGTTCTCCAATTTGCAAAATCACAGATCTGGGTTTGAACTTTGAAGGGTAGGAGGAAATGGGAGTGGATTTGATTCCCTCAGTGGCTGGTTTTGGGTCTATAGCTTTTTGGCCACAAACCCGTTTATTTTTTTAATGAGCTAGGAAGGTATCAAATTATAAAAAGATTGTAAGTGGTAAGTGGTGGTGTTGTGCCGATGATGATTGTTGGAGGATTTTTCTGCTTCATGTTCCTCGCATTAAAATTATCTTATAAACAATCAATTGGGTATGGGGTCTACTGGAAGCACTGACACTCAGAATTTTTTTGATAGAGAGATGTCTTATACTCTTATGGTAACACACCCGAAATACAACTCACAGTGCAATCAAATCTAACGCCGTTATAATGTTCCAGGATTAAAAAGTAAGATATAATTTGAAATCACGGTCTATAGATTTATGAAAATATGTTCAGTATAATTACCTATAAGAGAGAATATGATGAATATGAATAAAAAAATATATATTATAGTTTTTTTAAAACTAATTTAAAAAAAAAAAACAGTTGTATAATCATTTTTTTTTCAAAACACGGTCGTTTCATCATGACCAAAAACGTAATGCACCAGCCGGGAATCGAACCCGGGTCTGTACCGTGGCAGGGTACTATTCTACCACTAGACCACTGGTGCTACTTCATTGTTGTGTCACACTCCTCTGACAAATTATATATCCAAATTACAAAGCTTTCATGCGATCATTCTTGTGATCAAACTGGTCTTAAAAGACATGAAGACATGGCTCCAGGCTCCAGCATCTCTCACTGGTTCTCTTTGACAATAAAAAAATAATAATCAAGAAACAGGAAGGCCAAACAATGTGGGCAGGGCACAATATATATTCGCTATTAAACTAGTGTACTATATGGAGTATCAATTCTATCTGATTATTCCTAATATGTTACATTAATTGATTTGACACTACTTTTTTGTCTATATTTTATTTCATTTCTAGCTAAAACGAATTGTTCTACAAATTTTAGAATGTCTAGATCAAAAGTGTTTATTAAAACAGAAGGAAACCCATAATAAGTGGAGCTTGTAGCTTGAAGATGTCTGATTTTGTTGCTGTTTTCCTTTGGTTTTGTAATTTTCTACTGCTTTTTGGCTTCACAGATTCTATTCCTTTATGCACAGAAACCAATTTCTGTAACACATATGGTGGATCAAAATGTTTTGATGGTGAAAAAGTTGTACTTAACAAGTGTGACACTCGATTTCCTTCAAGAGGCTTGTGTCTTGAAAAAATCGGCAATGGATCTTACCTCAACATGGTTGCTCATCCTGACGGGTCTGACCGCGCCTTCTTCGCTAACCAAGCAGGGAAAATATGGTTGGCCACCATACCTGAACAAGGCTTGGGAGGAACTCTAGGACTTGATGAGTCTAGTCCTTTTATGGACTTAACAGATCAAGTTCACTTTCATAATAGCTTTGGACTGATGGGTTTGGCTTTTCATCCAAACTTTACGCGTAATGGCCGCTTCTTTGCATCATTCAATTGTGATAGAATCAAGACTCCTGGATGTTCAGGAAAATGTTCATGCAACTCTGATGTCAACTGTGATCCATTGAAGCTAGCTGCTTCTTCTTCTTCTTCAGGTTCAGTTCAACCATGCCGGTATTACAAGCTCATCGCGGAGTTCACTGCTAACGTGACAGCTTCAGACATTTCCATGGTACAGATCTTTCCTCTTTCAGATTTTTCCAGACATTATTTCCTTACTCAGGATTTTTGCTAAACAACATCTCAATCAATTTTTTTTTCCAGGCAACAAGGGCCAAACCATCAGAAGTGAGAAGGATATTTTCGCTAGGCCTCCCAATTGCATTCAATCATGGGGGTCAGATTCTATTCGGACCAGCAGATGGTTATCTTTATGCTATGTTGGGGGATGGCGGAATCGAAGAAGATATCTATAACTTCTCACAGAACAAGAAATCATTGCTCGGAAAGATTTTGAGGCTTGACATTGATAACATGCCAAGTGAGTGCTAATATATATCTAACTTGCATCCATTGGCATTGTTATCTTAAAACCAGTTCCTTTTGCCATGATTTACAGTTGAATCAGGTATAGTTGATCAATGGGGAAGCTATTCTATCCCTCAAGACAATCCTTTCTCCGAAGATAACGAATTGCAGCCTGAAATTTGGGCTCGAGGTCTCAGAAATCCTTGGCGTTGCAGCTTTGATTCCCAAAGGCCACTTTATTTCATCTGTGCAGATGCTGGGCAGGTTCAAAGAAATCTGTTACATTTAGTCATCATTCACAATACTTTTCGCTCTCACGCTTATCTTATTTGACAGCCAATTCGATCTTACAGGATGAATACGAAGAGGTTGATATAATCACCAAGGGAGGAAATTACGGGTGGAATGTTTACGAAGGCCCTTTCCTCTTTAATTCTTCACATTCTTCTGCCATCTCCACAGATCTAATCTTCCCTGTACTGGGATACAAGCACTCTGATGTAAACAACAATGTATCTGCTTCGATATGTGGCGGGTACTTCTATCGATCCATGACTGATCCATGCCTGTATGGAAGGTAAATTAACCAAAACACTTCCTCCAGTTTCCATGTAAAAACTGCATATACAAAACAGCTAACCATCTTTTGAGTTTCATTGTCATCTCAGTTACTTGTATGGAGATTTGTATGGTAGTGCTATTTGGTCAGCTGTTGAAAACCCCACTAATAGTGGCAACTTCACAACTACATTGCTTCCCTTCAGCTGTGCTCATGACTCTCCTATTCAATGTAAATATGTACCAGAAAGTTCTTTACCAGATCTGCGTTACATATATTCATTTGGAGAAGATAACAGGAAAGAGATATATGTTTTAGCCAACAATGGTGTTTATCGAGTGGTTCGACCTAGTCGCTGCAACTATACTTGCCCCAAGGAAATTGTGACAGTTGTTTCTAGTCAAATATCTTCATCATCTTCGTGTAGGTTTAACCATTTCTCTTACTCAAATGGGGAGTTGATGCTCCTTTTGTCTTCATTGTTGCATGTTCTGGGAACCATTCTCTAGGGTGGTGGTGGCACAAAAGTTACAGGATTAATTGCAATAAGATAGCCTCACATTTTTCAATATCAAAACAATATTGTAGTTTTGTGTTTATTACACGAAAGTACCCTTGACCAGTTTGACCAAGGTTAGAGTTAATGTTCTCTAGTGTTGGTCAAACAATCAAAGGGGTAGATTGAAGTTATTGCTACCACACGCGTTTTTAGATCCTAAAAGTATGAAAATCAATTTTTCTAGTTTTCAAATTAAAACCGATAAATAAGAACATGGAAAAAATGAAAACATTACCGAGAAATTCCTTGCAGCTGTTGGCTTTCAAAATATATATGACTGATACAATATATATATATATATATATATATATATATACACGACTGATACAAGGCTCTCATCACTTAACAGTTACAAAGCTCTCTTCCTTTCTTCAACAATAGTTCCACATTTTTATTAAGATTGAGCTCAAGTCAGTTAAACCACTCGTTACAGTCAAAGAATGACGGGACACTATTCCAGTAGCTGATATAATAGAGATAGAAATCAGTAATAGTTCATATATGGTGGTTTCAATAGTCAATGACATTGCCTTACCTCAATGGTCTCAATCAACTTTCCTGATATGAAATTTGCACTTGGTGGCATGGTTGGGCAGAAATTTTACTTTGGTAATGTTTCAAAGTTCTACAATGAATGTGCCGATGACTGTATCTTCATCTTGTTAAGCATCAAGCCCTTTCAAACTTTGCAGATTGAGACATAGCACAGAAATTGCTGCATCTATTCAAGTTAAATTGTTGGTTAAGAGAAATGCCGACATAAACATCACTTAATTGTAGCTTTCAGAACTACAGAAAGTTCATTAACTTGTGTGATACCTTTACATGCTATCTTGACAAGGATGATCTTACTAGGAAACCCATCATATAAAATCACCACTGCCCGTTTTATGTCAGCTCCTTCTACCTTGCAATTTGTATGGCATGGTCATAGCTGAGTCACTGGTATGTTGGTCACCAGGACAGTAGTAAGCATAAGTAACAAAGTAAACAACCAAAATATTAGAGTTCCATACCCATCAACTGGCTGATATGTCTAACAAGAATTAGGAAAACTATAGATGAAAATAACACCAGCATTTGAGCAAAAGATCATTAAGAAGGTAGGACTCATTAAGCTTAAAACTATGCTATCAATAATACATCTACTTGTGTCTGTCTGTGTCTGTTTGCTTTAGTTGGTTCTATGACCTCAATCTAGACTCAACACTCTTTCAGGCTGAGGCTTGTGGTATAACTTCATTCCTCTCATCTACTTAATTGTTGCTTGAGAAATCAGAGGTATCACATGATTATCATAAATTTCACTGATTAAAACCAAAGCATATGAAAAGCTATGAACGTGAAGAAAACCTGCACAGCATTAAAGATATAGAAGCTAAAAGGAAATTACCACAATTCTGAGAAGATTGATGAACTTCACGTTGTCCTAGGGCAGACGACTCTGTCACCTGTGCCGAAAGTTTTTGACAATAGCTCCACAATAGTCCCATGGTATGAAAAAAAAATTCCAGCTAACTGTTTCTGTTATTGGCCTTGCCCACTAAAAATTGCTCTATTGCTTCATCACAGAGCTCAAGAGTGGTTTCCATGTTCCCTTCTTCAAAATTTACATCAACAAAGAAGTTATAAATTTCTCTCTCAGAAACAAACCCTTCTCTTCTCATTTCTTCAAACAGTTCCCTTGCCTCCAAAAATTTCTTCCTCTTTAAAAATCCCTTGATTAAAGCATTATAGGAAGCAGCTGTGAGGGTAAATCCCTTCCCAACCATTTCTCTATGCAAAAACCATGCCTCTTTCATATTCCTTGCTTTAGAATGCCCTTTTATTAAAATGTTATAGGTGTTGCTGTCAGGAACAATTCCTTGTGCACACATACCCTTATAAAATGCAGTCGTGGCACGCATATTATTTCTAATGCAGTGCTGTTTCATCAGACAATTGTAGGTGGTTGCATTTGGCATTATACCCTTTTCCAACATCCATTTTAGTAGCCTTTCACCATCTTCAAGCATTCCAGACATACAAAAACCATTCATCAGCACATTAAATGTAACAACAGTGGGTTGAAGCCCTTTATCCAACATCTCCCGCAGTAGCTCATGAGCCTTCACCATCTCCCACGATTTACAATAACCATCCATTAGAGTGGTATAAGTAAAAGTATCAGGGTGAAACCCTGCCACTATCATATCCTCCATTAGCTTCATTGCTTGTTTAATATTGCCTGATTTACAAAGACCATTAACAATTGAGTTGTAAGTGTAGATATTCAGTTGAAGGCCCTTCTGGCACATCTCATGAAGAAGTTCATTTGCTGTATCTATCTCCCCCTGTTTACAAAGGCCATCAGCCAGTGCAGTGTATGTGACAACATTTGGGGTCAGCCCCACTTGAACCATATGGTTGTGAAGAGAAAATGCCTCTTTCACCTCACCTGCCTTGCAATAACCATCAATAAGTGCAGTATATGTAACTTCATCTGGTTTCAACCCTTTGTTGAGCATTTCACAGAAGAGTTTATGTGCTTCCACCATCTTTCCAGTTCGACAAAACCCACTGATAATAGCAGTATAAGTTATTAAATCAGGAACCAAGTTCAAATCCTGCATTTCTTTAAACAATTTATGGGCAGCTGCAACGTTCCCTAGCTTACAGCAACCATCAATGAGAGTTGTGTAAATCACATTATCAGGTATTATTCCCTGGTTCATCATCTCTCTTAAGACATTCTTCGCTTCCACTACTTTACCAGTCTCACAAAGAAGAAGAATTATGCTGTTGTAGGTAAATGAGTTTGGCTTCAACCCTTTTACTTGCATTTCTTCTATGAGCTTCAACATTCTCTGTAGTTCCCCAAGGTGACAGTATCCATTAATTATAGTACTATAACTTACAACATCAGGAATGAATCCCCTCAATTCCATTTGCAGGAGTAAAAGGTGTGCTTCTTTTATTTTCCCTAATCGACAAATACAATGAATCATAATATTGTAAGATGCAGCATTCCAACAAACACCCACTTCAGGAAATTCACTAAAAGCCTTCAGTGCCATCCCAACCCCATCATAATTGTTTGATAGACGGGTAAGATATAAGTTACAAGAATCAACAGAGAGAACCAACCCATAGTTCAACAATTTGTCAAAAAGTTTTCTTGCTTCATTGAGCATTCCAGCTTCAGCAAGTACTTGGAAAAACACATCAAATACATGGATATCTGCACCCCAGTCCTTATAAGTGTATATTAACCGTTCAACAAAATGAGCATATGAAAGACTAACATCCAGATTGGGTTTTTCCCAAAAGTTACGTATAAGATAATGAGCTGTTTTTAGATCTTTTGAAGCTGCAGCGATTTGTATAACAATACAGCGAGATTCTAAATTTGGGTCTCTGCGCAGGCATGCCCAATAAAAAAAATCCAAAACCAGTCTATAATCACTCCTGATGTTCATAAGAACCCAAATTAGGTGGTCAGACCTGAACTTGACTTCGTAAGGCTTTAAAACACGACGAAGAGGCTCATAACGGCGTAACTTAATGGCAGTAGAAATTTGATGGACTAGTTCAGCGTCTCTGATTTTGGGTTTCTTTGGAGAATAATCAGGAAAAGGTCTGGTATTAGTTGAGCCTGAGGTGTATAATCTTTGAGCCAAACATCTTGTAAATAAGGAGAATGGCAAGTAACTTGAAGCAGTACCCAATTCGACATGATAAGTAAGTCGAAAACAAGGGACCAAGGAAAAGATGGCACACCTCTTCATGTCTTTGCAAGAAACCCATCATAAGAATTTGCCAGAATCTGTATTCATAGATGCAGCGGCTCTCGTCCATGTGGAAGAATCAAAGGAAAGAGAGTTCCTCATCACTCCATCACCTGTAAAGTAAAAATTGTTACAGTCAAATCTGCATGACTTGAAGTGGCAATGCCTTATATATTGATACACCAGACATACCATAGGAGTCAAATCCCCATTAAGAACACATGATGTTACTAGATTTATAAAGGCAACATTTTTATCCACCATCATAATTGAAACATTTGGTTCATAAATTAATTCAATAGATGCTATAATAATTACAGAACAATAATTAGCAGGAAAAGTTTGTGATTTGTAAAACTTACAAGGAACTTGCACTTTAAAATTTGATTCTCAAATGAAACAGATTAATGTTTGAAGTTTGAACATCTTACAGTCGCTGTTTCTAAGGTTCCATATCAATCACTGTCTCAGCTTAGCTGTACCAAGGAGGAAATATTTCCTGGGACATTCACACGACATAAATTGAGATTTTAGCAGACTAATGCATTGTCTAACCTAACGAGATGCTAATGTGGATTGTGTCGAAAACGGGATTTAGCATTCATCTCCAGATAGTACACGCCAATCCTAGAACTCCAATGGTAATCAATAACACAATAATGATCTGGCAAAATAAAAATGAGAATGCATCCCAATTCAATAACTAAACCAAACCTATGCCAAGATAAGAGATATAAAAAGGATCAACTTAAAATCAAAATACAAATACTTCCAAAATGTTTGTTGCTATCACATCAGTTTTCTTTTCATATACTTGAAGGAAATAAGCACAACAACATCAACTACTCTACATTCAATATCAACTGTCTTTGATTGTAATCTATGCCGCAGAGTTCAAGTATTTTGAGCACCCTTTTAGTTTGATAATGTAAATAATCATCGAAAAATATAGACGAATATAGCAATGAGTATAAAACAGCCCACCTCTTAGCCATCTGTTTCTAAGAGGCATTTTATCAAACACATGCTGAGTAGCTTTCCATTTGCTCAACGTAATGGCATTGCAAAGAAAAATGAAAACTAGAAAACAGGGTATCGTGATATGCTTAATAGGATGAAGTGAAAGAAATTAAGGACGAGAAATTAACAGAGAGACCTTTGAAGATTGAAGTGAATCAGTAGAGACTTGTTTCAGGAGCGAGCGAGGTTTGTTCTCTTTTAGTTTTAGAGGTTTGTTCTCTTTTAGTTTTAGAATAAACGATTCATTTGGCAATGGCCAATGGATGGCATGCGGCATGCACCATCGACTCAAAACTTAAGACTTGGTCCAACCCGACCCGAGCCCAGTGACCACTAGAGAATTATTAAGCCTTCATCTTCACACTTAATTTGTTTTTTGTTTTTTTTTCCGATTTTTATTTTTAAATACAAAAAAGAGTGGCGATATTTACATCTCTCCTAAATAATTAGTATACTTCAAATTAATATATTTTTTAAATTTCAGTATTACACTTAACTAAAATTACTATAGTTTGTAAGTACACCAACAAATCATTTCCTATTATTTATTTGATTTTCACCTATATTATTTCTATTTTCTCAAACCCTAACTTCTTTTCTAAATACTAATATCAAATACAAATTGGAATCGTATGAGATTGTAGCACCGGTCGAAAGACAGTTACAAATTAAAAAAGTCTCCTTCTAGAAACCCACATTGGTCCTCTACGACTTTACACCTCATGTTTTTTTTTCTCTTTCTGTACAAAACTACAAACCGACAACATTACAAACGTACCCAGGATTTTTTCCTAGGGTGGACTAAATAAAACTATATAATTAATAGTAAATTAACTTAATTCTATAGTACTAGAAAATTCCATTAATCGAAAATTTTTCATTAATAAGTAAACTTGAACCTATATTGAGGTAGGCAACTAGGGGCGCCCGTCCACCTAAGGCCTAGAAAAAAAGTCTTCAAAAAGGGTCTATTTTTTATTTTTTTTTTAATGTTAGTTCTCATATCTTTTGACTTTAATAAATAAAGGCCCAAAAAGAATCCAAATTTATTGTTATTTTTCAAACTTTATATAATTAGAGTAGCGATAATGACACCCTTCAAAAACTGTATCTACACCCATTTCGTAATCACACCCATCAAATTTTTTAAAAAATATCTAATTTGTAAATAAACCTCACTTAATGCCAACAATACCATTTCTTTAATTATACTATATTATATTTTTGTAAGTACACATCACCTATGACTATTATTATTTTATTTAATCAATTTTATTAATATTTCAAATTTTGTTGTTACCTTTAATTTTCTTATTATTCTTTCTCTTCCATACATCTTTTCTCTTCTTGTTTTTTTTTTTTTTCAAAATCAAACTCCATTTTCGTTATTTATTTTTCGTTAAAATCTATTTTAAGAATTTTTATTTATTCATTGGATAACCATTTTCTGTTTGAGAAAGTTGTTGGAATGCAAGATTTGTGTTATATCTTAATTGATGTGGAAGTACATAGGTGTTAAATGATATTTCAAAAAAAAAAAAAAAAAGATAGATGTTCCATGAAATTGAAGAACACCTAATATATGTTTTTTTTTTGACAAGAACATATAATATTGATAAATAAATAAAAAACCCAATGTGTGTTGGAAAGAAATAAAAAAAAAATAGATAATATAGTTAATTTAAAAGTCTTTTTATATATATAATGATTTCGTTCTTCTAATAAAAATTAATTTAAAACTTTACTTTTTCACAACCAAATTTGTTTCATGATTTTGATTTTTTTTTTTTCTATACTTAGCAATCAATTTGTATTTCCTTAAAAGAGATTGAAAACTTATTTAAAAAAGAATCTAGGGTTTATTAAAATGGAAAGAGTTTTTATAATATATATTAATATCAAACCATTAATAGAAAAAAATAATTACAATAGATTAAACTAGGAAACTAATTAATAATTATTGGTGGGGTGTACTAACAAACAATTAATCCTCTCAGTAATTTTACTCAAGGGTATTATTGGATTTTTTAAAATATACTAATTTGGGGTGTAGATACGGTTTTTAGGGGGTGCAAATATCGTCACTCTATAATTATATCAAATTTGGGCCTCAAATAAGAAAAAAGATGTGGAAATCAACTTCTTATATAAAGATTGAGCTTAATATGAATTTTCATCAGCATTATTAAAAGCAAATGAGTAGCTCTATTTGCACCCCTAAAAATTTGTATGTACATCCCTATTCACATTTACACCTCATTAAAAGTTTTTAAAAATAAGTATTTTGTAAACACACCCCATTCATTACCTAATATACCCTTTCTTTTATTTATTTTTTTAATTTCTAAAAAAATTAAATTAAAATAAAATAAAAAAGGAGAAGTTCTTCTCCCTTTTCATTTTCTAAGTAAGTTCGTCTCTCCTTATTTACATATATTATTTCTTTGAATGGAAATTGTCATGCAGATCTATTTGTTTGTAATTTTTTTTTTCAGTTTTTTTTTTCTATGTATATAAACTTAATGAAAATTACTTTGATTAAGTTTTTGTAAATTATCACAAAAAATAATATATTATTATTATTATTATTATTATTATTATTATTATTATTATTAACTACGAGATTTCACAAGATTTAAAAGCGAGATTGAATAAAGGGCATCATTTTAAATATTCGTCCTAAAGCCTTCAAAACCTCAGGACCGGCACTGACTTTAACGCAGTGGGGTATGACGAAAATAAGAATGATCGCTTTGTCGAATCCTGAGGCATACTTAGACGAACCTTAACGCAGCGACCGGTAGTTACCCAAGCATGAATCACCATGCAGGGGCCATCATTCCCTAATCTACGTTAGAAAATGGTGCTCTCGAATCCTCAAAAAGCATGTCGAATCCACGACAAATAAGTGTTCTAAAAGAAAGATTTTATTGATTATCAAAAAAAAGTTACAATAATAGGAAATAATAAGACTATTTATAATAAATTAATCCTAATACGACTTGAATACGACATTCCTAAAAAGATTAAAATAAGAAAAGATAAAAATTAATCATAATCTTCTAAAATTCATGATTCCTAACTTGACAGAAAAACAAAGATCAAATCTTACGAAAAGGTAAGTTTGATTTATTTCCAAAACCTAAATGTAATTCCTAATCAAACTGAAATAAATAAATTTGCTAAACAAGAAACAAAGACCCAAATTAATAAAATAAGAAAACATCAAAAACCGTATGAATATGAAATTATACACGGTTGGACTGTAGGACATCAGTAGTAGTATGGGCCATGATTCCACCTTTGTCCTGCATCAGACTTGAACCACCATTCACGATATTATATAAAGAGTTTAATCCACTCACATCCGATGAATGATTATCTTATCTTCTTTATTTTTTCCAGAGTATGAAAGTATGAAGGCAGCCTCCACAACCGTCCACCCATACAAAGCAAAAGATATTGATTTTTTGCTTTGTATCTTCGTACTGTCTTTCGTGGCACACACGTGTATACAGTTGTGTGTTTTTGTGTGATTTAATTTATTGCCATCAGCCCTTTGGCAGCAAAGGCAATTGCATTTTTTTTTTTTTTTTAAAATGCATTATCTTTTTTTTTTTTTTTTTTTAATTTACCAATTGTAAATAAAAACAGCTCAATCCATCTATTTCAACCAGTTATTTTTTGAAGATTTGGTCAGTAAAATTCGAGTCGTTGATTTGTAAGTCATTTATCCAAACCCCAATCTCATTCATCTACCAGCTGAATTACGCCATCAAGAGTTGTATTTAAGAGTTCTTTACTATTTTCTTTGAATTTTTAAATAATAATAAAGTTAATTAGATAATAAAATATGTGTATAGGCGGGGTGTAGACTGTGTAGTTACAAAAAATACAATACAATAATAATAAAGAAAAAAGATTTTTGTCATTAAGTGAGATTTATTTATAAATTATAGTTTTTTTTTAAAAAAAAAAAAAAAAATTAATAGGGTGTGTTTATGAGAGAGGTGTATATACAGTTTTTAATGGATACAATTATCTTCACTCTATAAGAAATTTTAGAGCATCAAGGGATCCCGTAAGTGAGTCCATTAGCTTATTAAGGGAAGAATTGAATTTTTACGGTTCCTTAATCAATACTCTTATCTTAATTAAGGGAGAAGCTGCATTTTTAAAGCTCCAATGATCCCTTAATGACTCTCTTATTTAGAATATAGTGGAGCTTACTTCCTTAATTAAGGTGTTGGCTTCAGCCTCCCTTAATTGCCTTCCTTAATTAAGGAGACTCCACATATAAAGGAGAAATATAGTTCATGAGTATATCAAATAATAATATATTAAAAAATAAGTGAGCTCCACACAAAATAATAATAATAAAGAATTATAAAGGAGTCATTTACGGAAGTATCATTAGAACACAAACTCTCTTAAAACAACATCCACCCTTAAACAAGAGGGTTTCAAGGAAGACCATCGGAGATGTTCTTAAATACTTTTATATAAATGTAAGAGATTTAACCAATGAAGTCAATTGGTAATTTGGTATTCGGGAAATTTTTATTACTCAGTTTCTTTTTATAACATGAATGATAGATAATCCTAAAATTTAGTCTAAAAATCGATCGAAATGATATAGTAAGCGATTTGTTATTAAAATTTCATTCGCCACATTATTCCATAATTTTTTATAATAATAATAGTTCACTTGACACATTTGTATTTTAGGTTAATTTTTTGTTTGTTTGTATAATATTCTCATTATATAATTCCATGGGCCAAACACCAACAAAAAGATAGTCCATTTTATTAGTTCAAAATTAAATATTTCAAAAGCAAATGATGTTAAAAAGTCTAGAACCTTCTCTCCGAGTGAATAAATAAATAAATAAAAAGAAGCTTCATGCCCTACACCCACTAAAAACATTATGAATCAAAAAGATTTAAGTATAAGAAAGATGAAACTTTCAATGGTTATCCTTGTTTCTAGCTGGGTGGAGTAGTAGGTACACCCTACTTTGATACAATCTTATATATATAATCCACACAAAAACCAAACTTCGTTTGTAAAACAATATCAGGAGGTTTTTTTTTTAGTTAATCGAAGATCAGCTGATAATATTAGTTCATATTGTTATTTCATGAATATAATCTTTGAAGATAGTATATTACAGAACAAGATCTCACAACAAATCTGTATAGTTAAACGCTACATATATTATGATACAATAGCAAGATTTGTAAAACCAAAATTGAAAATCCAACCTTCTAAACCATTTTACGGCATGAATATTCATTTTCATGGTATCGAGAAGAAAACTTCACACACGTGTTTTTAAAATGTGTATGAAAAGAAGGTGCACTATATGGGCGAGTAAGATCAACAGATAGCTTTAATTAGCATTACAGAGATTGAATGGCAAGAAAAAACTAGAGACAAGACAGTAACTGATCAAGTGCACATATATGAAGCTTATTGACATTGAAGTTGTTTAGACTTAAGAGTAATTGGCACCAATATCCCCTGGAGTATACGCGAATTCATATGTTGCCCCCTAAACTTTTTTTTAGGCATTAAACCCTTGAACTATTGTTTATTGGCAAAACCCAACTATAGATGTTCCCTCGAGGGGGAATAAACCCAACTGTTTGCCAATAAACGATAGTTCGGGGGATTTAATTAATGTCTTAAAAAAAAAGTTTATGGGGACAACATGCAAATTTACATATATTCCAAGGTAAACTTAAACCCCAAAAAGGCCTGACTAGCTTGTACAGGATCCTTATAAGTTAAAATTTCCTTAATAACAAAGCAAGATGATGGACTGGTGATAAACAAAAAGGAATCGATGCTGAAAATATGCAAAGCTTCTTTTATGTACTTTTGCAATCACTTTCTTGGATCACCAAATGAATTTTTAAAATAGAGACCAGAGAGTAGAGAGTAGAGAGTACTGTAGAAAGAATCATGAAAACAAGGCATCTAATAATAGGGAAAAAGCATCCAAACCCAACACCGAAAGTAACAAATTCAATCACCTTTGGGCTTTGACACTTGCACAACCACTTTTCTTGACAGAGGAAAATGGGAGGAAGGTAAGAAGGGAGAGATTATAAGAGAGGTTCGAAACTTATGCATATAGATTAATACAGTAACTTTCAGGTGCGGGATTTTGGACCTTTTTTTCGTATGGGATCCCGATTCCACAGCGTCTTGGAAACGAATCACATAGTTCCACAACGTTATAGAATCGAATTCCGTAGAAAAAACATATGAGATTCTGTACTTGATAATTTTCGTAGATAAAAATAAACGATGATCAAATATTTGAGAAAGTGACAACTCTCTCTTTTTGCTTTCACTTCCATCTTGTTAGTCAAGCAGCATATAAATTTATCAAACAGTAGCTAGCTAGCTGCTTGACAATATATATAAATTGTGTACAAGAAGCGCACACACACACACACACTCACATCTCACATATCTTTGCTGATCATCTTCTTCACTTAAAAATATTCCAATTCTCTTAATTTGAAGCTAAAAGATGAAGCAAACAAATTCTTGTTTTCCACTCTTATACTTCATGATGATCTCTCTTCCCCTCCTAGTCTCATCCCAAACTTGCCAGAGATTCTGTGGCAAACTACCCCTCAAATACCCTTTCGGTTCCAGCTCAGGCTGCGGTGATCCGCGTTTCCAAAATTACGTAAACTGCAATCAAGATAAGCTCACCTTAACCACACACACAGGCTGCTATCCGGTCACTGACATCGACTACTCGAATCAGGTCATATACATCTCAGACCCTTCCATGTCAACTTGTGCTTGTACACAACCAAGCAAAGGCTTTGGCCTAAATTGGGATGCGCCCTTCTCCTTCCATGATGATGATGTTTTCACTCTACTTGATTGTTCAGTCGATTCATCGTCCCCTATCTATAATGGCAACAACAACAATAACAGCTCTGCAGTTCCTCTATGTGACAAAAAAGGTGCACCCATTTGCAGTTTTTTGTATTCTTGCAGGGCAATTAGTATGCTCAACCTTCCAATCTCTACTTGTTGTGTTTACACACCAGTAGATCTCGGGCCTGCATTCGATATGGACTTAAAGAAGTTGCAATGCTCTTCGTATTCCGGGTTCTATAGCTTCAGTGGTCAGGAAGCTAATCCTGAAAACTGGAAGTATGGAATTGCACTGAAATATAAATTCAATGTGTACAATGACTATCCAAGTTCTTGTGTTTCTTGTGAGAGAAGCAAT
The DNA here is from genome assembly GCA_035582765.1 of Acer negundo. Taxonomy (NCBI): domain Eukaryota; kingdom Viridiplantae; phylum Streptophyta; class Magnoliopsida; order Sapindales; family Sapindaceae; genus Acer; species Acer negundo. The sequence continues at coordinate 6,055,546 of CM069239.1, read as the reverse complement.
GGAGCTTGTGGGTATGCTGGAGATTACAAATCATTTATCTGTAGTTGTCCTAGTGGAGTGAACACAACCACAGACTGTTACTTTGAAACATCTTTCAATAATGCTCCAAGGCTTCTTCAGCTCCCATGGCAGCAGATAACAGGTATATATATATATATATATATATGTTGTTTTAACTTTTTTGTGATTCTTTTTGTCAAAGATTATTTTTATATGATATTTAAAGACTGGATCATGTTGGTGTTGCAGGGAATTGGTTGATCTGTATCATGGCATGGATTCTGACTTGGGTATCTTCTTCTTCTTGTAGATTGTGGTTTTAAATATTGTGATGAAGTTTGATCTTTGTTTGTATCATTTTTAAGTTTTACTTCAATGTGAACGGAAAGGAAAGTTCATGTTTACTCTTTCCAATGGGAGACATATAATTAATAACACGTGTGGGGAGTTTTCTCTTTGGTGTTGTGAAGGTAGTTATTGAGTTGCACATATACTGTTTGATCTCGACAGATCTAGACAAACCGTTGACCCGACAGTGTCAAAATAAAATCTTGAGTACAATGCTAAGAATCAGCTCTAAATCTAAAAAGATATAAGAAATGTTGGTTTGTAATTTTGTATATATATCCACACTCTTAACCATCCAAATTGAGGAGATCATGTGAGTTGTTACATGATCCAGCAACCAGGTAATAATATAGAATACTTTGGAGGCTGAGTGAGGGAATAGGGTCCCTTCTTTTTGAGCACCACTTACATTCACAACCATTAAGAGAATCATTTTCATTGTAAAGATTGTTTCTTTATGCCTACACTTTTATTCTCTTATCATTTGCATGAATCCGCAATTTGATGCCGCCTACAATTACCACTCAAGTATTGAGATTACAGGTTCGAATGGTGTCCCTCTCCCTTAAATTCCAAATTTATTGTAAAAGAAATTCGATAATTACATAAATATACCCTAAAAATTTGACATCAAAAGCTAGTAAGGAAAGATATGGTTGAAGTTGGAGATACTGTAAAAGACCATTAGGATTGCTGTGAAGAATTTACTGGAGAAAAATAAGAAAATGAACCCTATGTGGAAAATTGGCTTATTTTTTTACTAACGAGAGATTGATTGAGAAAATTTCAACGATCTAATTTGTTTGGTGAGACAAATTAGATCATCTCCTTGATAGCTTTGGGCATAATATTTCACTGTTCCTCCGAAATGCTTTGGTTACTTTATAGTATAATCTTTATAAATTAATAATTATAGGATATACTACTGTCTAATGTGGTTTTGATAAGAACGTTTATTCAATCCGACAAAGTTTTCTAATCACTATAATTATAAGTGGTATATAAAAAATAATAATGATAATAAAACATATAAAATTTATTAATTAAGAGAGATATTAATTAATATAAATTAAACGATAATATTTAAATCCGAATCCAATCTGGTCAAAGCCCAATCAAATCAAAGCCCATAATTAGATTTTTTGTGTTTGTTGAACAACAAGAAAACCAAAAAATTTAGACTGAATTGACACCTCTGTCACATAGAAGAAAATCTTTAATGATGGTCTCATTGCCACTTGATGAGACCGTTTCAAGGAGAATGTACTATTTATCTTAATAACGTAAATATATATTATTAAATTATAATTTGGTACAATCTCATTGGACAGTCTCACTAAATGGCAATGAGACCATCCCATTAAAGATTTTACCGTCACACAGACACCCGGCCACCACATTGAAACTAGCAAGTTTTCATCTCACAGATCCTCTAAAACCAAGACACATGTCACAAATATGAGACAAATGTATTGTATAAAAGTTAAAGATTTAATCATCTAAATTCTGATAAAGTAAATGGTCGAAAATGCCCTTCACCAAGACATGTATTTGACCTCCAACAAGTAATGTAGAGAATTTTAAGCTTTGATTTGAGCTCCATTTTGTACTAAGAAGATACGAGAAAGAATTGAATCAAAAAATAATAATTCATTTCAATTCTACTATGGTGTTTCAAGATTACAAGGCACAGTGTACATATAACCCTCTAATCAAACTGGTAAACATCCTGATCCGTCAATTCTCTGCTCTCGGATTACAAATCCAGGCGTTGTATCCTCATATTTATAGCAGCCTTGTTCTTCCAGCATTCCAAAGCCACGGAAAGAAAGAATGGTGGGGTGAATATGCAGCAGAATGACCAAAATATTGAATGATTTTCAAGGGGGCACAGTAACAGCTTCAGTATAACCAGAGTTCGAACCCCACTATATATATATATATACATGTAATATGACTGCAAAATTTTTCTCAGAGTTTACCATATACTGTAAACGGTATCTTCATTGTCATCTCATGTTGCAGCACTGGGGCTTTCCTAGTGTTTGCAATTTGTTCCACATGCATATCATCTGTCTCGGAGATTGGTAATGTGCGGTATAATAATCGTCTATGCACCCAAACTGGCAAAACTTATGGCTGTGCACATACTCCACTGGTTTTGAGCTGTTGAACTTTTCCACCCACATTCCCATGCTCACATCTTCCATCTTAAACAACTGGACATGGTTAAAGCTTAGAATGAATCATCGATATGTATATCACCACAAAATCAAGCACGTGCATAACCCGCCACACACATAGAGACAGAAGGGAAAATAGCAAGAAGTAATTAAGAGTATAAGTGGATCAGTGACTTACTCTCAATGTGTGCTTTTCAAACTCGGCTACAATAGACTGTGCAATGTCAGAAGATACAATGTAACCTGGACCATTTGCATATGGCGGATACTCTTCTTCTGGCCATTCCTGGTACTCGTAAGAAAAGAATATGTAAGTATTTGTCTATGATATGGTCAATACCCCACGAGAAAGAAAAATTAAATAAGTAACCATTAACAATTAAGTTAGAATTATGCAACATCTAGAAATTCAGCTCGGCCAATGGGCCCATTATGATTGATTATTGTTATACAGGTATAAAATCGACAATTTAATGGTGTTATTTGTCTACTTTCCCCTACATATAATGGCAGAGACAGAGCAGCAGATTTGTAGCATACTTAGAAGCATCCTAACTCCAAATTATAGCAAGAGAAATTTTAGAACTACGACTGAAATACTTTGAATTTCGCATGTCTTAAGATCTTCGTTATGACTTGTATAGTTATATGCGATGGTTCAAATTCAGCAAAGAAATTTTAGCCAAACACCGTTTATTTTAGGAAGAGAAATGCATGATCAGAAAATGATCAAATCGTTACCATATCCTAAAAATCTCTATATGCAATCTAAAATATTAGAGTAAATTCAAGTACAGTAAGCAACTCCTATTAATTCATCTTACAGCACAAAAGTTCAATAAGTACAGCCAGCAAAACAGATAATCAAGAATATAGGTTCTCTATACTATGCATAATATAACAAAACTCCATACCTCATATGTCACTGCCCATTTACCATGACGGAGGGGCCTGTGGTAATAGTTCATGTTCCCAACATAGAGACTCCTATCTTCATGGACATTCTTTGCTTCCTTGATCACAGCATCCACCCTAACAAATGTGTCATCATCACACTTCATGATATACTTTGCAGCTACTGTGCGAACCTGTAAACAGCCACACATTTTAGCAATAAGTAAATTTTTTCCCAGTCACGAGGAATAAAACATTAAAAAGGCAAAACGATTACAATTTTAGATAAGTGATAAAAACATGGCTATTTATTATTTCTAGAAGCGATAGCTGAGTCTTGCCCCACAACTCACCCCATATTCACAGATTGCAACCGTCTTCAGTACAACAAGGTCATATGCATCCATGTAAGGAACTACAACAATATCGCCAAAATACTCTGCTTCTTTTTTCAAATCCAAATTTATATCCTTTCTTCCATGCTGCAAACCCAAAAAAGATCCAATTAGTACTTTTAGATTGCAATGCATGCATAGAACAGTGGGTCTCTTATTAAATGAAAGATGCATCTCACATTCACGGATTTACCAGAGCAACAAAAAACCGAGTAACTACTTTGGAAGATGTTATTAAATTGTGCTGCATCCAAGACTTCCTCACAGCCATCCGCTCAGCAAAATGGTTGCCAGCAGAAAGGATGCCAATGAAAAGCTCCACATGTCCATCAGGAAGAGGTGGTGCTCGCCATTTACTTGACATCTCAAGATGCTTTTGTGGAGAAAAACTTGGATGTGACATTGGTAAGGAAGCTGCAAATATTGAATGCACATCTACATTTCCAATCAGAGAGAGTCCAGTGGCATCCTCAAGAGCAAATCCCTGTAAATATATATAAACAATTTTAAGATGTTCCACATTCATCGCAAAATCAGAAGATACGACAAGCTAACTCACAGTGCGATATGGAAATGATGTAACATGTCTCCCATCGACATGGATATGATAGCCTTCCAAGCCAGCCCGTATGGTAAGAACAAATAACTTGCCCTCTGAAAATGGGTATGGCCAGTCAAATGTCACCTTCTTTGTTCGCCCTATCAGCCTGCTCAACCACCATGCAGACTTCGATTCTTCAGAGCGATCATCATCATCACGAATCCATTTCTCACATTTCACCATTCCATCAACTAGATCAAATGCAACAACATAAGCAACTATTCAAACCATTACAAAAATCCCACAAACAACCAAATTGTACCAAAACTAGCATCTAACAAAAAATATCCACAACTAACATGAATGAGATAACTAAAAGCATAAGATACTTCATGTGGGCGATTAGGCCCCTCATTAATTATAATGCCAATTCACTGTTACAATAACAACTTATATAAAGTTCAATACACTAACATGGCATCAACAACAGCAACAAACACATTGTAATCAAAATCAATCATTTCATTTCACTTACTAGTTTCTTCATCAGCTCTAGATTTCCACCCCTCACACCTATGAGCTGCGCTCCACTGCATCCGATAACACGTATTCATTTCAATCACCGGCTTCCCGCTCCAATCACCCTTCAATCTCGGGTTAAAATGCAGAATCCTCGGTGGGTCCTCACCGTCCACCGTCTTCAACCCCTGCAACTCCATCATAAACTGAGAAACCATCACTGACTCCTCTCCTTCTTTCAACAATGCAATCTTCGGATCATTCTCCGGGTGGGCCCAATGCGGTTTACCAATAACTGTAATATGTGACCCCAGCGTCAGCCCGCACGGCAGCACCATGACCCGGCTCCGGTTCCAGAATTCGGACCCGGATGTCGAAACCGAATATGAGCAGGATTCGGATTTGTTCTCGGGTTTTTTACCGTTTGTTAATTGGGTTCTGGTTTCTGCTGATCCGAGCTCTTCCCAGACTTTTCTACCGGCAACCCACGCTTGTTTCGCGCTCTTGTGGAGGACCGAGAACTCGTCTTTAGGCCCGTCCATGTCGTCGAACATGCTCTCGTTAAAGAACAGACCCGACACTCTCTTGAACTCCCGCATTCGCTGCCGCTCCGGTGACGGAGAGAATTCCCGATGGTGCGTAGTGAGTGAACTTCCCCTTGAAGGCCGACTCGCCGCCACCAAGTGTTCTGCTTCCATTTCAAGCAGTACATGCTTAGGCACTGCGTCGGTGAAGAACCCCATCATAGACCCGTCGTCGTCGTCGTCCGACCCAGACCCGGTTCTGAAAACAAGTGGGATTTCGAAGCTCATGACGAGAAGGTAGAGAAACATCACACCCATCAAGAACTGGATCATTCTGAGTCGACTCAGTGGCAACACCGAATCAAACTTGGTTCTCTTCATTGTTTAAAAAAGATTAAAGAAGCAACGAGATTGCAAAATAAATTCTGAGTTCTTTTTTTTTTCTTTGTTATATATATAGTTTTTTTTTCCAGAGCAAAACCCTAAAATTTGAAGAAATCATGAGAAAAAAGAAAATAAAAGCTTTAAAGCATTCACATTCAAACAGAGTCATCAGTCACTAGAAACAGCACTTGCTTGAAAGAAAGGAAAAAGGAGCCATATTTGGCCTAATTTTTGAACAAACAATTAAAAATAATAAATAAAAAGTAAACAAAATAATTTATAAAAGGAAAATCTTTTACTCACGTTTGTTTTGATTGTCTATTTGTCTGGCATTGGTATTCAAAGTGGAAACGGCAGCGTTTCCATATTTGTCGGCAATTGATTGATAAAATGGAACATTCTAAAAAGGAATTTAATTTAAAATAAAAATAAATCACGCTGACAATAATGGTCATGTTCATGGACCACGGTTGACGGTCCTGCCTTGGTCAACTTTCAAATTCTCTCGGAAGCTTGAGATCGATCGTGTTAGGAATTTATCGAGATTTTACGAGATCAATAGCTTTACACATTGTTCGGAATACAACTCTTAAATATGGAGAGGGATCTTTCCCAAAACTTTACAATTTAACAGGTAGATGTAAAACTCGAACCTCCACCGCAAAACAAAAGGACTGAGAGTGATGTGCATTTCAGATTTGCTTATGTAATCAAACATTTGATAAAATACCGGCAAGAACTTGGATCCACTTCTTGTCTAATTTTTAAGTATTTTATGACAGAATTATCAACGAGTATTGATAAATAACAAATGCTTATGGTTTATTATTATTATTATTATTATTATTAATCATTGGTTTAACAACCAATCACAAATTTTCAAAAATTATCTAGATAGCTTATTTTACATTAAAATGGACAGAAAAATGAACATCAAACATTATCTGAAATTTATATGTAATCCAAGGAGAAAATCTTGTATGGTTTAAAAAGCTCTATGGGTCCACTTCATCACCATGGGATAACCCAATTGTATAATGCCACATAACACAAACATTAAAACCGATTATATTGTTCTGTCACATGTAGAGAGATTTAAAATTTAATGATATGTTTATTTAAATATAAATTTGAAATTTGGGAGAAGGGAATTACATAACCAAAAAAAATATAAATAAATAAATAAATAAATTCAATGTGTCAACTGTCAAGTGATTTGTTTTTGTTGTATTATTTATTAGGGAAAATTACCCAAACAACCCTGACTTTAACATATATATGAGGTATAATCTAATTTATCAAAATTACAAGAAAATACTCTTGACTAACCGTTGACTGACAGTTGACCATACTAAATGATAAAATGACCAAAATGCCCTTCTTTAATGTTTTATTAATTTTTATTTTTAAAAAATATTGTAAATATTAAAATAATTAAAAATTAATTAATTAACAATATAAAATTTAGAAATAAAATATTACAAAATGTCCAAATCATCCCTCAATATTATAATAGTTTTAATTTTTTAATTGTTTGATAGCTGTTAATTATATATTAAAAGTCAACCAAAACAATTTAAATATTTTTTTTAAAGAAAAACAAATCAAATTAAATATTAAAAGTAAAAAATAAATAGAAATTGATCTCCATAGAGACCTACGGTAATGGAAATTTCACAGGTCTATATGGAAATCAATTGCTATTTGTTTTTTGCTTTTAACATTTAATTTGATTTGCTTTTTTAAAAATATATATATATTTAAATTTTTTTGGTAGGGCCATCTCCAACTCTTAATCGGGGCCCTTTACGAAGAAGCTACCAACTTCATATGATACACGATTTGATAAAGAATTATTATTATTATCATTATTTTGAAGTACAAGATTTGATTATTTCTCTCACATATTTTTATCACATTTTGTGATACAATAAAATTACAAACTCGGTCACCCATAAAATTATAAGACATCCAGATGACACTTTCATATGACCTACACAAACAAAATATACAAGTTGTGATGGAATATATAATTGAAGGAAGTTCAAGCTGAACACTGAGATAATTTATGCAATTTATCACTGATCTCTGTGTTGGAAACTTTAAAAAATGGATTTTAAATAGAATCCTTCAAAACGATTAAAAACAGATTCTTATTAGTTAGTATTATGGTCATTTTTCACTCTATCGATTTTGTTGTTTGTATTTACATTAAATTTACATTCTTAATCCAAATTATAAGAATTTAGATTTTGACGGTTTGAAACTGAATCAGTTAAAACCACAAACAAAAAAAAAAAAAAAAAAAAAAGGTTCTTACATACGAAGATTAATCGGAGCCATTTTATCATTTGATTGTTTTTTATTGTTTATATTTATATTTAGAGTTTTGACGGTTTCTGTTTGAAACCAAATTTGTTTAAACCATAAGAATGAGTTCTTATATTATATACAAATTCTGTATCCATTTTTTCTTGTAATCATTTTTGTTGCCTATATTTAAATTAAACTTGTATTTTGAACCCAATTTATATTTATTTGTGGTACTCGAATTTTGAAAACTCGAATTTCGAAAGGAATCAAGCTCCTTCTACGGTAGAAACTCAATTCAATTCTTGATTTATATGTGAGATGCATATAACCTAATTGCCAATTTATTTTAATAAACACAGCAATTAATAAGTTTCATTTTCATTTTAATTCGAAAAATTTGCCATCCGTTTGGTTTATCAAAGATGCTTTTACCTTTTTGACCTTGGGGCCGCTGGGGCCGTTGGGCCGTATGGGACTCGGACAAGTTGGTTGGTGGAGCTTTAAGTCGTTGTAGATCGATGTCATTTTCTCGATTTTAATTTTAAAATTTGAATGTTGCTTTTCCGGTTTCCACGACCTTCTTGTCACTTCAAGAACTAAACAATCATAAATGATAAATGTGATTCTACTGTTGCCTGAAAACAAATTTGGGATTTGTAATGAAAGAAATTTCCCAGGTTGGCTAATCGGCCAAACTCCTCACCTAATTGACCTGGTCCTTCCTAGGCGGACGGCGGTAGACTCTTAATAAATTTATTTTTTCTTTTCAAAACGATAGATACTGTTCTGTGTTTATTCAGCTTTATCGTTTAAATAGTCTACCTACTAGAAACACCGGTAATTATACAAAATACTGGGAGTCTTCTCTCTATTTCTAATCAGATTTTAAAAAATAAATAAAAATAAACCATAGAAATGTCCACGTTTGATATTTCTTATTATATATAATTTAACTTTAAAATCAACGCGGTATGCAATTGATATCACAACGACATTAATAAGGACCAACAAATACACATTGCTACGATTATTTATGCAAATCTTTGGGCTAATACTGGTTACTTGACCTTTAATATATAGTTGTATTTCAAATTATATATATATATATATATATATGTATGTACGGTCCCGTTCCTACCATGGTATCCTTGTATAACTTTATCAGGATATTGAATGTGAGCCACTTATTTATAATTTAATTACGTTAATCACTAAAAGCAGGGTAACATACACAATAAGCACATCACATGAAATGGATTTGCTTTTTATTGGTGTATTCTCCTTCTATTTATTTATTTTTTATTATTATTACTTTTAATAGATCAAGATCTCCTCCTTAGCTTGTTTTTCTTTGGCTTGTTTTTCCTTAACTTTCTATAATCTAATGATACATAGGCAAAATACAAAATACATGGTCAAGATTGATTCACTTTTTTCTCTCTCATACAACTTGATATTTGAATTACACTTGAAGAATGTCAAGTAGAAACAAGGATCAAAGAAAGGATCCCAACTCTTTTAAATTATGTGTCTTTAGAATCTAATTAAATTCTTCTTAAACATTGTTACCTTCGCCTAAACAATTCAACGATACCCGCAGCAGATGGACGTTAGCTCCAGCTTGGCTAGCATTACGAAGTCTCCACAGACCATATTTATAATGTACAATACAAGTTCAAAGTTCATTCATCGCCAATCGCTTCACAGCGTGATGGCTGGACCTACCTCTAGGAGCCCTCCATCATCTAAGTTCTAATGCCAAGGCATGCATATGGATATGCCAATTTTCCTTGGTCCACCTATTGTGTGGGCGTTGTCCCTCCTTCGTGTGGGTGCTCTCTCTCCCCATCAGTGGGAGCTGCTCTCCGGACCATACTCGTTAACGTGTCTATCCTCACAGGATCCCGACTGTTGTAATCCAGTTTCAGTTACTGTAATCCAGTTGTTGTATTTTAGTTGTTGTATTTCCTATAAAAAAAAAAAATACAAGTTCATTATTTATTATTATTATTATTATTATTTTAAATTCACTTAAATTCTCTCACAACATTATATCATAGACCGAATGAACAAACGTTCTTACCACTAAATCGGTGATAAAATAATAAACTCTTAAATGTTTAAATTCCATCTTACATGCATAATATATGTCAGCATTGTGTTGATCTTAACATATACAGTGATATATCTAATTAATGGCTGTGATTTATTTATTTAATCTTTTTCACTTCCACGATGATCTGAATCCATTGATCACTTAAATGTTTGAAATTGATGTTGTACTATATTAATTTAAGTCATGATAACCATATATAGCAAACAAGACAAGCGACGATGAATGCAATGAAACCAGAATACACATATTATACACCAACCCCAATAGTTTTACTTTTTCCTCTAAAAACAAGAGTTGCTAACCCTCGGTTATTCCATATACCTGTCTCAATCTTTTAGGAAATCTCGGCTCCATTGTTGTCAGTTGTCACAAACCAAACCTATTTGTCTCTTATCCAACACTTTTCATTCTATAAATATACCCAATAAACATCAACAATTCTTTCAAGATCACCTTAATTGGCCCTTAATTTTCTCTCTAACTCTAACACTAACACACGTACTCGATCCCAACCATGGCAACTATAACTGCATTCCCAACTGTAGACAAATGTGCATCAATAGGCCGAGAAAAGCACACAGCTGTTGCGGACATGGACGGTACGCTTCTAAGAGGCCGTAGCTCTTTTCCTTACTTCGCTCTAGTTGCTTTCGAAGTTGGTGGGGTTTTGAGGCTGCTTTTCTTGCTCTTGGCTTCGCCAATCGCTGGAATTCTCTATTACTTTGTCTCCGAATCAGCGGGGATTCAGGTTCTGATATTCGCAACGTTTGCTGGAATGAAAGTGAGTGATATTGAGTCAGTGGCTCGAGCTGTACTGCCTAAGTTTTACGCGGGTGATCTCCATCCGGAGTCATGGCGCGTGTTTTCTTCGTGTGGGAAACGTTGTGTTCTTACTGCGAATCCGAGGATTATGGTGGAAGCATTCTTGAAAGATTTCTTGGGAGCTGATTTGGTTGTGGGAACAGAGATTGCAATTTATAAAGGTAGAGCAACTGGGTTTGTTTGTAAACATGGAGTACTTGTTGGGAAGAAAAAGGCAGATGGCCTTTTAAAGGCTTTTGGAGATGAAAAACCTGAGATTGGACTTGGAGATAGAAACACTGATGTTCCTTTCATGGCTATGTGCAAGGTTAGTTTTCAAATTCAAGATCCCAAAACAGTCACCCTATGCACGGTCCAAATATTTATTTTCATAAACAGGATATCTAATTTCATGAAATATATATATATATGATCGATGGCGGAAGTAGAAATACAAAAAACAACAAAATTTAGGAGAGCCAAAATGAATTTTTTTTTTTTAATATAAAGAAAATTTTAAAATTTCCTAAACTTTTTTTTTAGTGAAGGAGATCATGACCTAGGAATGGCATCATTATACATGGATACAGATATCCATAAGAATCCGCTCTATTTAAAATAGGGATGGATACTATTATTTCGGGGATGAATGTCATCCTAATATTCATTTTATTTTCGGGGATGAGGATGAATATCGTCTATGGATATCCATCCCTATATGGATCCATTATAGATTTTAATATTTGAAAAATATAAAAATTTATCATGTAATTATTAATTCTAATTATATAAGTTATTTTAAATTTTTATATTTGAACTTTATTGGATGTATTTGTTTCTCTTTAAATAGTATAAAATGTACCATTACATATGTTAGTTACATTTTTTCTCTTGTAAACTATAAAAGTTTAAAGTATTTTTATCGGATACGGATATAAACGGAGCAGAGATGAATATCTCTATTTTAATTAGTGGATTATCCGAATCCACTCCGCTCACTTAGAAATATAGATGGAGATATATATTTCAAATGAATATAGGGATAGATATTAAGGTATCTATACCCAATCCGATCCATTGCCATCCTTGTGACATGACCCTTGTGACCTCCTCCCTCCACATTTGCATATGATTGTATGCTTATGCTTGTAAAATGCTCATAGCAGAACTAGAATCCCACAAGTAATAACATGGAAGAAAAATTGCAAATCATCTGCACGTGCTTGTTCAAAACTTTAAGACATGAAACATTAATTTGATTTCTTTTACTTGATATGTCAACATTTAACTTGATACATCACATTCACATGCACGCAGGAGGGTTATGCTGTGCCACCGAAGCCGGAGGTTAGGGCAGTAACAAGTGACAAGCTCCCAAAACCCATCATTTTCCACGACGGCAGGCTGGTGGCCAAACCAACACCGCTCATGGCACTGCTTATAATTCTCTGGACTCCCATAGGCTTCCTCTTAGCTTGCTTGCGAATCGCTGCCGGCTCACTCCTCCCCATGCCAATCGTCTACTACGCTTTCTGGGCACTCGGCGTTCGTGTCACAATCAAAGGAAACCCACCACCCCCAGTGAAAAAATCAAGCGGACAATCAGGGGTCCTCTTCGTTTGCTCCCACAGAAGTCTTCTAGACCCCGTATTCCTCTCCACCGCTCTCGGCCGTCCAATCCCAGCCGTCACCTATTCAGTGTCAAGACTCTCTGAAATCATCTCACCAATCAAAACGGTGAGACTCAGCCGAGACCGAGCCACAGACGCTTCCATGATAAAGAAGCTATTGCAAAAGGGTGACCTAGCGATATGCCCCGAAGGAACCACTTGTAGGGAACCGTTTCTATTGAGATTCTCAGCGTTGTTTGCTGAGTTAACAGATGAGCTTGTCCCAGTGGCTATGGTGAACCGTATGAGCATGTTTCACGGTACAACCGCTAGAGGTTGGAAAGGAATGGACCCATTTTACTTCTTCATGAACCCTAGTCCAGCTTATGAAGTTACATTCTTGAAAAAGTTGCCGACGGAGCTGACTTGTAGTTCAGGGAAGACTAGCCATGAAATAGCGAATTATATACAAAGAGTGATTGCAGCAACTCTTTCGTATGAGTGCACTAGCTTTACTAGGAGAGACAAGTACAGAGCTCTTGCCGGTAATGACGGCACCGTGCCTGAAAAACCTTCGCTGCCATCCGACAAAGTCATGGGATGCTAATTATGATATATTATCAATCAAGAAGAGTTGTTGAATTAAGTTTTACAAAATTAAGGTGCAAGTATGGCACTTTTGCAAATTAGGACAATTGATCATATAAGGTGATCAACATTTTTCTTTCAAGTTTCAAAAGAGTTATATAACAATTCATGTTTGCTACTTGGAATAAATTTAATTAACGATAAGGAATCCCTAGGTTTTCAAGGTGTATATAAGTCCATGATTTGGATTATCTCCTTACCTTATCTTTTTCCTGACCTCATCTAATCTTATGATACATAAACATTGTAATAAATGTGTGATTAAGATGTGATTGATTTCCACAACAACTTTATTACTAACCAATCACATACTTTAAAAAGATCAGTAAAAAAATGAGGTAAGAATAGGATCCAAATCCGTATATAACACGTACATTTGTAATCCTATTTGCGTGGTTATGCATTTGCTCTTTAATATTTATAGTTCGACTTTAAATCACAAGAAAGAGACATTTCCCCTTTACCGTGGAATTATTATTAAGTTGTACTCATAGTATTTGATATGGTCGTGAATTTGTGATCAAAAGAAAAATAAAACCAAAAGAAGAATTTTATTTTATTTTATTATATATATATTCCTTACATCCCGGCCTCAAATGTTTCCACAATCAACTAATAGATTTTTTTTTGGTTTTTTTTTTTTAAAAAAAGAAAAATATTACAATCACTTGAGGTTTGAGATAAGTGAAAAATTCGAACCCACAGGTCACAACCATATATTTTCTTATGCTTCTGGGGTTTGATTGTTCACAATTATGATTTATATTACAAGAGCAAAATCTAAATTATATTGATATATATATTTCATTAAAAAAGAATTCCCGTAATATTTTACATTTACGTGGCAAGAAATCAAGAATCAGAGAAACCATGCGGTTCTTTGATGATACGAGTGTTAGAAATCAAATTCAACCTAAAACAAACCCAAGCGAGTCCTACGTGATTCTTCTTCTTCTTCATTAATTTGCTTATTTTCCTGCTATTCTCTGGTTCACGTCCAAATCGTCAAGAGCTAGAAGGACATTTTCCATTGACTGGTACGTACGTTCGACAATGGAGCCTTTGACGAGAGGGTCGTTTTCATCGAGTATAGGAGACTCAGCAGAACTGGAAGGCAATCTTACTCTCAGCGATCGCTTGAAGGCTTTCAAAAATTCCCGTTTCGACCCTGATGCCTACATCACCTCCAAATGCAACCACATGAACGAGAAGGTCTCTCTCTCTCTCTCTCTCTCTCTCTCTCTCTGTATATTTATATACACACACACGGTTGAGGATCTGCATATGCATACGTGTTTAAAGACTACACTAACAGAAATCGCCTTTCATGTGTTTGATTGTATGCACTCCTTCATTTTCAACCCAAAACCAATTTACTTTTTGGGTTTTTTAAAAAAATGTGCATGCATGGAGAATTAATTATTAGATTAGCAGGTTGAGTTAGTGATGATGTTTTGTGTATGGGTTGTTGACATACAGGAGATTAGGCTCTTGTGCTCTCAGCTTGTTGGATTGAAGAAGGCGTCAGCTGAGGAAATGCGTAAAAGTGTTTATGCTAATTATTCTGCTTTCATACGGTAAGCAAATTAACTGCTTTTTTTTATCAAGAACATGAATAAGTAAATAAATTGTAATTGAGCTTGCATATGGTGTCTTAGTACTAGGTATATAATCAGGATTGCTATCTGAAAAGTTTTCATGATCATATATAAATCATTTCATGGCATATAAATGTTTATATGTGTAGCACATCCAAAGAGATTTCAGTTCTTGAGGGTCAGCTTCTTTCCTTGAGAAATCTATTGTCAAGTCAGACAACTCTAGTACATCGTCTAGCTGAAGGTGTTCGAAACGATTACTTCTCTGCTAATGATGATGATTCTATGGATGAGGACATATCTACATTTGAGAACGAGGAACTTTCAGTGTCGGAAAGTTGGTTATCGGACTTTTTAGACAATCTTGAAGTTTTGTTGGCCGAAAAGAGAGTAGATGAAGTTTTGGCTGCACTAGATCAAGGAACTAGTATGCTGGAAGCAGCTAATGGGAATCATTCACTCACCCCAACTGCGCTTTTTTCATTGCAGAATGCCATCTCAGAGCAGAGACAAAAACTTGTCGATCAACTTGCAGAAACTACTAGCCAACTTTCTACTCGTGGCGCTGAGCTTCGTTCAGCTGCTTCAGCTCTGAAAGTACTTGGAGATGGCACACGAGCGCATACATTGCTACTTAGTTCTCACCATCAAAAATTGCAGAAAAACATTCAAAGTCTTCGCTCATCAAGCACTGCCAGTGGAGCAGCATTTACTGCTGCTCTTTCACAGCTAGTATTCTCAACCATTGCACAAGGGGCAAGGGATTCCCTGGCAGTTTTTGGGGAGGAGCCTGCGTATTCATCGGAGCTTGTAACTTGGGCTGTCAAAGAGACAGAGGGGTTTGCTCTTTTCCTCAAGAGGCTTATTCTGGCCTCAACAGCATCCGCTGGGGGTCTGAGAGTTGTCACTGAATGTGTTCAGATATGCTTGGGATACAGTTCCTTGTTAGAAGCCAGTGGATTGTCACTTTCTCCTGTCTTATTGAGACTCTTTAGGCCTTGTGTTGTGGAGGCACTATGTGCTTACATAAAAAGAATTGAGCAAAGCAGTGCTGCACTGGCCGCTGCAGAGGACTGGTTGCTCTCTTATCCACCGTCTGCTGAATCCTCTTTGTCTTCCACTGGATTGCTTAGTCATTCAATTGCTTTGCAGCCTAAACTTTCAATCAGTGCTCACAGATTTAATTCAATGGTTCAGGTAATTAATTTTTGTCATAATTTCTTTCTTGGTATTGAACTCATTGCATTTTTATTGAATTTCTGTTTTTATATAGAGATGTTATTCAATTGTTTTCCCTTAGAAGCTTATTTGATTTCTTTATCTAATCCTTCAATATGCTTGGATAGGATTTGCTTGAGGATGTTGGATCCCTTGAAAGCATGCAATTGGATGGTTTGGCATTAGATGGTGTTTTAGAAGTATTCAACTCTTATGTCGATTTGTTGATAAATGCACTGCCGGGTTCAACAGAGAATGAAGAGGACGTTCATAATATTATAAGGATGGCAGAGACCGAAACACAACAAGTAGCTTTGCTAGCTAATGCATCCCTTTTAGCAGATGAGCTTCTACCACGTGCTGCATTGAAGCTTTCGCCATCGAGCCAGTCTAATAGAGTTGACATGACTCCAAGAAGAGCTTCAGAGAGGCAAAACCTTTTGCCAGAGCATAGGGAATGGAAGAGGAAGCTTCAACGGTTGGTTGATAGGTTGCGAGATAGCTTCTGCAGACAACATGCTCTTGATCTCATCTTCACAGAAGATGGCGATATTCGTCTCAATGGACAGATTTACACATTTATGGATGACAGCACAGAAGAGCCTGAATGGTTTCCATCTCCAATTTTTCAGGTAATTTAGTCTAATTTCTTTACAAACAATGTAAACAAGGTGTTGTAATCAAAGAAGGTGCTTGCATAATGTTGACATAGCAGCCCTCACCAGTCTTCTACTCTTCTTAGGATGGTTGCTTTTTTTTTTTTTCCTTCTTTTAAGCTATTTTCATCATCATTGCCCTCTTTTAATATAAGTATTGTACACATTCACGGACTTAAAACACATAATGCATATAATATGATTTTTCCTGGCTTAGTTTTCTTAAAAGGGTTTCCACTTGCAGCAATTTTGGAGCATTAGACCCACACCCTACTTTCATATTCACTCTCATTGCTATATATTCTGATGCTTTTCACCGCACATGCTTCATCCTATGATTAATCATTTTGCCTTTACGCCATCAGGAATTTTTTTGCAAATTGACTCAGACGGCAATCATTGTGACTGATATGTTTGTGGGAAGGGAAAGGTCTGCAACTATTCTATTAATGAGAATGACAGAGACTGTGATCTTGTGGCTCTCTGAAGATCAAAGCTTCTGGGTTGAGATAGAGGAAGGGCCAAAGCCTTTGGGTCCTCTTGGACTACAACAGGTGCATTTTACTGACATCTTTGACCATAAATACATTGAACTTCTTATAATTATTTGAAGTTTTTGCAGTTTTATTTGGATATGGAGTTTGTGATGCTTTTTTCATCCGAAGGACGGTATTTATCCCGCAACTTGCAACAAGTTATTAAGAACATAATAGAGAGAGCTATTGATGTTGTCGCTGCTACTGGAATAGACCCCTACAGGTATATCCAATTTGGAATATTATGGACTACAAAACTATTTTTCAGTTAAAAGAAGAGGCTTTCAAGCTTCATGCTTATGCATAGATGTCCTTTCAAATATATTATGATCAGGAAATATCTATTGCAGCTCCATAGCCTCATAAACTCTTGTTTTGGCAGTGTATTGCCAGAGGATGATTGGTTTGCTGAAGTTGCTCAAATAGCAATAAAGATGTTAATCGGGAAAGCCAACTTCGGTAATAATGTAGAACGAGACGATACCAGCCCCACTGCATCCTCAATCGTATCCCATGGGAGTAACTAGAGAACTCAGTTGTTTGTCCCTGCATCTACCTAATCAACTGCCTTTGATCTCTCACCAGAATTTTACTCAACCTGTGACAGAACTTTCAATTCACCAAATGACAGAACTTGCAATTTGGCCTCAACTGAGCCCAGAAATCATCCTAACCATTTATGATCCATATAGTCTCATGAGAATTGATAGCATTTGTAGAATTGTCAAGAATTGAATTGAGTTATCATAATACATTAATCCATTTATGGGATCTGTTTCTTTCAGTTCTCTCCAACCGGTTCGAATATCCGTTTTTTTTTTTTTTTTTGTTTTCCAAGCTTGTAGCTAACGGGTCACGTGACGTTAACGTATTGCATCTGATTCATTATAAGCTCCAATTTCACATCCCCGGTATATCTGTTTGAAGGACCTAAATGGTATGCGTTGAAAACTGGAAAAATGTGCTAATATAAGAGATTCCATTTGGAGGTGTTAAGACAGAGAAAAAAAAAAAAAAAGGAGAATGAAATAATTGGTCTAGAAGTTTTAAATAATGTTCAGGACAAAAACCAGTGAGATTTTTCTTGTAGTGTAGTAGACAGAGGTCAGTTGTTGGGAGTGCAGAAGTCTATGATGTCCGAACATGAAAGTTCTAAAAGTAGAAAAAATATTAGGGAGGAGAGGACCACACCGCTCTTGTAATCTAAAACAACATGGAACTTGTCAAACTATATCTGCTTCTCCAGTGGATTAGATGCTTCAGTTTTGTAATAACCAGTGCAGCTTCTTGGGGGGGTGATGTTTTGGATCTTTTGAGCAAACAAGTTAAAAGAGCTGAGGATTTGTTTATTTATTTGGGTACTACAAGGATTTCTGACATTTCTCAGAATATTATATATATATATATAATAATAATATAATATGCAAAAAGAAAAAAAGAAAAAAAGAAAAGTAAAAAACATTGATTTTAATCGACTCCTTTAACCATAACCAAGGGCACATCATGACTCATGATTCAGACACACTAATGCTTTTTCAGCAACCACGTACTGTAAAGGAAAAAAGAAGACTGAATAATTGAAATAAACATTTTTGACCAAACTCCAGTTTTTTTTTTTTTTTAACTTTATTCCAAGTCCTTAAATTTCGGTAGCTAATGCATAATTGATATCTCAACCACTACCCCATTTCAAAATTCTTACTTTTTTATCTTGTTGAAATCACAGAAATTCTAGTTATCCGTGCATAGAAAAATGGGTTCTCAGTTCTTGGTAATTGTTGCAGTATACACCACCATCATCATAACAACAGTTGTAGAGGGAAACATAGCATGCAACTCCAATGATCTTAAAGGTCTTACAAGCTTCAAAGCTGGGATTCATACCGACACATCTGGCCGGTCGGAGAAATGGGTTGGGAGCGATTGTTGCAGATGGGAAGGCATTTCCTGTGATAATGTCACCGGAAGAGTGACCGAAATTCTTCTTCCAGGATTCATTTCCACTGAAGATTCTGTCTTTCAATCTCAGATGGAAGGAAAGCTGTCTTCTTCAATAACACTTCTCACTTCACTTCAAGTACTTGATCTTGGTGGACTAATTGGTCTTGCTGGAACAATCCCACCATTGATCGGATACCGCCTTCAAAAGCTCAAAAAGCTCTATCTTTATGGCAACAAGCTAAGTGGACCGGTACCAGGAAGCATTGGTAAGTTGTCGAAACTCGAAGAACTTCACTTGCACGAGAATAGATTATCCGGGACTCTTCCTCCAAGCCTAGGAAATCTCAAAAATCTCAATGCACTTTTTTTATATTCAAATCAATTTACTGGTATGATACCTGATTCATTCACAAACTTGACAAATTTAGTACGTTTGGATCTTCATAGCAATAATCTGAATGGTCACATACCAGAAAAGATCGGTGAATTACAGGTATTGGAAGAGCTTGATTTCTCAAGCAATCTCTTAAGTGGGAAAATTCCAACTTCATTAGCTAATTTGACTACAATTTCAGTTTTATATTTGGATAGCAACTATCTTGAGGGAGCAATACCATTTCCATCTAGATATGGTCAAATGCATTCCCTCGGATTCCTGAGGCTGCAAAATAATCATCTAACGGGAAGTATACCGCCCAATTTCGGGTATCTGGCGTCTCTCCAGAGAGCCTCCCTAGCAAACAATAAACTTCAGGGAGCAGTTCCTGCTAGCTTGGGAAATCTACAGGATTTGACTGAGCTGTATATCAATGGGAACCGGTTATCTGGCCAGATACCGAAAACAATTGGTCAGCTCTCTCGGCTAATGTTCTTTAGTATTTCTCATAATTTGATTCAAGGAGAGTTGCCTTCCGAGATGTCTTCATTGCAAAATCTTCAAACTATAGATCTGTCATTCAACCTTTTACGTCTTTCCTCCATCCCGAAATGGTTAGTAGAACTGCCATCTCTTTCGCGTATATGTTTGGCAGGATGTGGGATCAAAGGCGAAATTCCAGAATCCTTGCGAACAACTCCAAGTCCGATACAGGAACTGGACTTGTCGGTAAACCATCTCATTGGAAGCATACCAGCATGGCTTGGAAGCCTCACTCAGCTTTACTCTCTGAATCTCTCCAGGAATTCACTTGCTTCGAAGATCCCTGAGACGATTACCAACTTACAAGACTTGGGAGTACTTGATCTTCACTCAAATAATCTAACGGGATCCGTGAGTCAGGTTTTCAAGATAGGGCAAAGGTTTCCTGATGGTTCACTGACATACATTGATCTTTCAGATAATAGCTTCTCAAGTGGAGTAGAGCTTATCGGTGAAGGAGCACAAACTGGGATTCAGTATCTCAACTTATCGCATAATTTTCTCGAAGGCAGGTTACCAATTTCCATAGGGAGATTGAAGTCACTAAGAAGTCTAGATGTGAGCCGTAATAAGTTAGGTTCCGCCTTGCCAGATGCTCTCGCGTATGAAAGCTTGTTAGAGACACTGAAGCTGCAAGAAAACCGATTTACAGGTAAAATACCAAGCGAGTTTTTGAAGTTAAGAAAGTTGAAGGATTTGGATTTGTCAGACAATCTCTTGGAAGGGGAAATTCCTGCCGGTAAACCTCTGAGTGAGTTTCCTGTGAGCTCCTTCTCCGGAAACAGAGGCTTATGCGGAAAGCCTCTTGCTCCCTGTAAAGCTTGAGTACTGGTTTACATGATTAAACCAAAAAAAAAAAAAAAATTCAACAGTCCAAGCAAATTAATGTAATAGCTTCTCAAATTAATATACTATTTATCTTAGTAAAACTTGTTCTTCTATATATGTATCCTCTGCTACCTTAACTATATAACAAATGATATACCGAGCAAATATACGACCAATCGAAACATATCATTACTATCAAAACATGACTCAAACACACACTGATCAATTGTTTTTTCAATAACCGACTTTATGCAGCCATTAAAGCTTTCAAGGTTGCAAGAATACTAGAATTATGTGAGCTGCAAGAACATGGAAATGAAAAATGAAGAGATCATATGTATTAGGCCTATACATTACACATAAATGACAATATAAAGATACAAAAAAATTTGGTTTTACAAGCATACCCTGCAATTCTTTCAAAGATTTTGTTCTTTCAAACGGGGATATGACTGCGATCTCTCTTTTACCTCTACGGACATACAAGAATTCTGTTAAAACCCTCTTTTATGTGCCTGCGGTGCTTGGGGTACTTATCATGATATTACAACATATTGATTCGGGGAATTCCTCAACTTCAATCTGTGTGCGCACAAACTGGTGTATAAATTGTACTTCTCGCGTCTGATTACTGAGATGAAGAGATCGTCTCAGAATCACTCTCAAGATACAAAAGAAATTTCTTTTAATGTTAGCCTTTTATTAGATATGAACTTTTTAGCCTTACAATCTTACATTGAACACTTATAATCAAAGGGCCTCTTCACTGTGCCTCAGTTGATTGTAATTCATGTAATCAATACCATTTAACCGTATACAAAACAAAACCTGCTCCGGCAACTCTTCAACTTTGTTCCCCTGATTTAAGAAACAGATATCAGTAACAAGAAAAAAATCTTTTAAAGCCTAAACTCTGGCAGAAAATGTATTGATTTTGAAAGAAAAAATATATATCTTGCCTGAATTGTGAGGCCAACATCCAAAACGCAGAGCTTCAGTCTGTCTAAAAATGATTCGAAACCTTTCCTAGAAATGTAACTAAATCTGTGCATATCTATGTCGATCTCAAAGTAATTTTCTCCCTGTAACAATCAAAAAGGTAAGACTGATGAGGACTCATCCAATAAAAAATTAAACATAAAATGTCTAAGGAGGAAAACATGGTAAAACTACGTCGTTATTTCTTTATCCATTGAAATCAAATTCCTGTGTCAGTGTTTCTATATCCATTGCCACCATATTCTACTTGCACTCGATAACATTACAGCATGTCATCTGATATCTATACTTGGTTAACTCACTTTCAACACACAATTCTATCGTTTATAGGGTAACTAACAGATAACTAAATCAGTCCAAGAGTGGTAGCAACCAACTGGGAGGATAAAATTGGCTAACCCAGTTATTTAAGAATCACCGGTCACCAAAATAAAATGGATGCATAAATAATATACAATTTCTGTACATCGTGCTCTTATAGTCAATGAAGTTCAACTTAAATTGAAATGCCGAATGCACAGAATTGACTCCATCAAGTGTTATGTAGAGCATAATGGACTCTTTCAATATCATCTCAAAAACAACATATGAGCTTGCTTACTAAAGATTTTTGTGCTACAAAGCTAAAGCATATGACTATTGTATATGAGATGGTGGCCGATGAGAATATTGTTGCCGCGGTAATCAGAGAACTTAAGTTTTCAACAGTAAAAGATGTTAGAACATCTTTCACGTTGTTCAATATAATTTCAAGTCTTCTTAACTATAAAACTAATTAGGTATATAAGAATGAATTCATTTCACTCTAACCCGGTAAAATAAGTTGGATATAAACTTACCAAGTAAAACTCATGTTGAGGGCGTGAAAGAACAGGCTTTTCATTGTAAGCCTGCATAAGTTTTCTCTCCGCCGCACTCAAATGTAGATCTTCAACATTTACAACACGGCCCAATATTTTCAACCTTTCTCGGAAAGGTACAATTGCATCTACAGGAAAACCTTTGACCTTTTCAACTTCATCATCGATTAACCTCTGTTTTGGGAAACAAGCATATCAGATAGCTTCCAGCTAAAATGAAAAATGTGACTATTAAAGAAGCATTCTTATTGTATGACTACTAGGACCAGCATCCCAGCAGCATATATAAAGTAACGAGAGAGCAGAAATGTAAAACTACAAAGGAACCAACTCACTCTGATATTTTCTTGAAAATGAGGTGGGAGTTCTTTACTATAACTGTCAGAAAGCTTAAAGTACAAAACAATATTCATTCCTTCACCATCAACTTCACCTTGAAAAAGTGCAGTAGGATACAACGGAATCTGTAGAATTAACAAAAGCAGTCAATATCAAAATACATGATAAAGAAAATAATAAACGTAAAATAAAAAAATTATCCTCTTTTGCATAATAATAATCATCATGATGCTCACGCCTGTTGAGACTCAAGAAAATTACGCAAAAAAACATGTAGAAGAAAACGGGAGGGTACCTGAACATTTACAACAAGTATAGGTGGAAGCTTCCCAGAAGAACTAATAGCAGGGAGTTCCACAAATCTAGCTATATGATTTATTTTTCGCTGACTTAAAAATACATCAACACCAAATGGATAATATGCAGCATAGTTTGGTGCAAATTCCTTCTTCTTGTCCCTGCCATATAAAAAAGTCCATGGTAAGTGATATGAGAGAACAGTTCTGCTAATATAAGTCCACCTACGTGAAGTCTCAAATAAAACTTTTTGAAGATTTCGCTCAAGTGTTTGCTAGTTTGTAAACATAATATATATTTGTGTATGAGTAGAAATCACTGTTGATTTACAATCTCACCTAAAGTAATTCTTCCCTCGGACTTTGAAAGAATTTGGCTCAATATTTGACCAACTATCTAGCATCTTCTTTTCTAGGGGGCAAAAAGGTACTTGAGAACCTGCTATCGGTCTTGATAGAAGCATCTTTGAAGAAACTGAAATAATTAAAATAAGATAAAAGCATTAATAAAAAAATTATAAAAAAAAAAAAACGACAGTCGTATGATCATACAGTTTCTAACAGATCCCTGATGTATAACCACCAAGAACCACAATCAATTAAATGGTTGAATTTCCAAAATAGATCAAGCAGTAATTGAAATGGAAAATAATCAATAAATAATTTAATTTGAAGATAACAAAAGAGAAAAGACACGCCTGGAGAATGCTCATATACGTATTCAGAAGATAATGAAACTTCAAATTGAGTGGCATAAAAACTCACGTAGAGTAGAATTAGCATGTCCATCCCTCCATTTAAAAGAAAGCTTTGAGGCAACCTTTTTTATTGCTCTTGGAGGACTAGAGATTAGTGGTCTTCTCTTTTCAATTGAGGGGACAGTAGAAGCAAGACAAGGCAAACAGTTACTAGGAAGAATTCCGCAATTATCCAACAATCCTTCATCCTTGCCAGAACCCTCATCCACAGAGGAGGAGATCTCATCAAGGAACACAGGTTGCTTTGCCTCCATCAAAGATCCATCAGATTTCGATTGGAAATCAACATTAGAAACCTCGCTAACTGAATTGCGAGCTGAGTTTCCAGCTGATGAATGCCCTTGTTTTTGCAACTGGTCAGTCGAAGAGGTACATTGTTGAGCATTGAAATTGTGGTCTCGATGATTAGCATCTCTTAGAGATACATTACTTGATCTGGACACACCATCACAGCCACTAATAGATGACACATCTGCAGAACTCAAATGTAAACATACTTTAAACATATGCATGTTGAATTAACCAGCAAGGTAATAAAAATAAATAAATAAATAAAGGAAATTCATTTATATGAATAGTGTCAGACATCAGCATACTTCTTACCATCTTGAACACTCTGGAAATCTTCATCACAATCAGAGTCAAATATTCCGACTGAATCATACCATGCCTCATCAGTACTTCCTGCTGAAATCATTACATGGTAGCAAAAAGAAAATGGAACCATTAGTAAAACAAAATTATATTCAAGCTGAAAATAAACCACATTCTTCATGGTTGTCTACAAGTAGATAACAAAATCAACTACAGCATTGAATATTGAAACATAACTCAAAGGGGGCAATACACACAACTTTAAGGTATACATTAAGCCTATCAGGCACTGCATGTCAGAAAAGGTAAAGTTTGTATTCAAATCTCATCTTTTGTATTTTATAACATGAAGATTAGTATAGAAATAAAGGCGGCACCATAGATTAAAGAAAGATCATTCATGATGAACTTAAGAATAAACCCGTGAAGTATCATGTATACCCTTCAAAGAAACAAGTGATTCAAAACACAGAGTGATGCAGAGTTGTAAAAAAGGTGGCTGATCACTGCTGCCTCTTTGTTTCACATCAATGAGCTGCGTTTCAATGACCTTGACATGATCACTGCTGCCTATTAAAGTTTACCTCATAAAGATTTCAATAGAGCCCATTCCTGCAGCTTGATAGTGCAATTAACTGAACAATCTATATAATCTAATAAGTGACAAACACCTTATCCAGTATAAGATATTAACAGCCCAAGCTATCCAACACCGGAGATATTAATGTATCCAACACTACATTAATGTTACAGCAATTCCTTTATTCAGGCTAGCTAATTTTCTTCGGTAATAAAATTTAAATTCTGAAGAGAACTGTCGAAAGTAACCTCTCAGGGCTAGAATAGGAAATCAAGAAAATCTAAAACCTTTGAAATGGAATCTTCACAGCCTGCAATTCAGAATGCTGTTAAATTTGTAATCATCATCAAATAACAGCTCAACGAACAAGTTGTATCCTGAAATGATATTCAAGTAAGCCGTGTTGCATACGCTAAATATCAGCTTCCAATCTGCTATTCATCTTACAAATGGAAATCTAATTCAAATCTGTACAATCTCCTTGAACTTCCATGGAGAAGAATTTAAACTATGTAACAACCCAACCTCCTTTTCATGAACTACATTCTCTTAAATCATCAATAAAAAATAAAAACTTCAAGTAACAGTAAAAAAAATTCAGGTAACCAAGCTCATGTTTATCTACAGTATTAAAATCTTAACCAAACAGAACAGGAAAAAAAAAAAAAACCCCAGATAAGCAAACCTCAATATTGCATCATAAAGATAAGCCAGCATAAACCAATCAACTATTGACAAATATCCCAGAACTCTGCTTCAAATTGAGAAAACCCCCAATGATGATCACATTTAACAATAACAGTCTCACTTTTGATGAACCCACACCAAATAAATCAATCAAAAAACACACCCCAATAATCACATTTTCAAACAAAAACTAAATTGAATCGACTGAATAGTAAAAAACAATATGTGATTGAAAGAGAGAGAGAAAAGAAAGGACCTTGAAAAGTGGGGTTGTTGAAGGAAGAATGGCGATCAAGAGGTGCAGACCTATCAACCTTGTCTTGTGATCGATCAGATAAGCGAGAAGAAACTCTAGTTTTGAAACTTTTCCTTCTTTTGCAGTTCTTCCTCTTTGAAGACCTCAATCTACCACCAACACACCCCTGTGGAGTTGACACACAAGCCCCCATATCTATCTTTCTATCTCTCTGAAGATCAATCGCCAAATCACCAACATATGATCATCACCATCGAAACATATTTCTTCACACACCCAGATGACTTTTCAGAGAGAGAAAGCTGAGAAAGCTGAGCCTTTGTTGAGTTTTATGAACAACAACAACAACAACAACTCCTAGGAAAATAAAAATAAAAATAAAATTATTTGTTTTACTTTTTTTTTTTCTTTTTTTTTTTATAAAAAGAGAGACAAAATAATGAAGGCAGTTGTTGCTAATTTACCTGCTTTAAGGCATCTAATTTTTTTCTTTACGAGAAGCGGAGGTGGGGCACAACGCCAACACCTATATACAGGAAAATCAAACTGACACGTGTGCCAAGTTTCCTGCAGATGTCAGCCACTCACTCAGCTTCCACGGTCGTGTCATGACTCGTGTGTGGTGAGTTTTAGTGTGAGAGTGACGTCGTCGTTTTGTTTTGTAAAGTGTAAGATTGTACGTGGTTGTGAGTTGAGACTTGAGAGGAGCGTGTGATCAGTTTATGATAAATAAAAAAAGGACAAATTGCAATAACATTACTTGACTTTAGGTGAAATTTCAGATAGATTGAATTTTTATCGAAATTACAGTTCATTATCTTTGACTTTGATCCAACTATTGAAGGTTATATGTGGACCGATCAAACTACAAAAAGTCCAAATTATCCCTATCTTGCCTATTTTATCCATTATTCTTTAAATATTCTTAAAAATGAATAATTTTTTTATTAAAAAAATAACTATAAAAAATGTTTTTTAAAAAATAAATAAATAAACATAATATGGTATAAATTAATATATATATGGTCACGTTCCTATCAGGACATCCTTATATAACTTTATCAAGATACTGAATGTGAGCCACTTATTTATAAAAGTGATTTGACAAGTGCATACATACCAAGTCAAAGTATGTAAAACGAGCGGTTTACATTCAACGTCTTTATATAATTCTATCAGGATATCCTCATAGAAAAATTTTCATATATATATACTGTAATATTAAAATATAAATATCTATAATAATAACAAAACATTATTAATTATTATAAATTTTAAAAAAAATCCTTACCCCTTTCAATTAGAGGAGATCTAGATGGATTGATTTCCTAAATATCAATCTATTTAAGTACAAAAAAAATTGCAGTTAAAAAAAAAAATCTTATAAAATATTTATTTATTATCTTATGTTTAATTTTATTTTTTAAAATTGTTGTTATTTGATTTTTTTTTTTAATTGTTAATATCTAATTTTTAAGTTATTTGTTAATTTTTTTTTTGTACTTATTTTAAAGAATAATTGATAAAAATAGATAACTTAGGGGTGATTTAGATATTTTGTAATGCTTTACCGGTCAATAGTTAAATTTAACAGTTAATAGTACTGAGCTGTAAACGTTTATTATATATGCAATTGCATCAAAAGTCAAGGAATCTTATTGACATTTACCCTAAAAAAACGAATACTGAAATTTCCAGTTACCGATGAGATCGGACAAATCTGAAATGAGAACATGATTGGTCGGAAAAATAGCTAACGCGTGAGGTAATGATGATGGTCGGTGGTACGATACAGGAACAGAAAACAATATGAATTTAATTTAATAAAGAGAAAAAGAAAAGTACAGTAGCTTACGTGAACTATATTTTACCCTACCTTACCAAACTTTAATGCTGCTATTTTTGTCCAATTTCACGCTGTTTTGAAGATTAACTTCAACTTTTTTAGATATTTGTAATTATTGACTTTTTCTTCGAAAACACCGAAATAAAATTTACAGGTCACGTGCACCAAATTTACGAGTTTTAACGTAAAATTTAAAATTAAATATAAATAGATATTTTCGATTTGAATAGTGAATATACAATGATCAATGTTATTTACTAAAAAAAAAAAAAAAAATTGAATATTGCTTTAATATATTTTAATATATCTTTTTTTTTTTTTTGACAAAATCATGCAAATTGATTTAAATCTCTTGTGGTCCGTTGAGCTGATTTTTTTTTTTTTTGATATAAAATACTTTAAGATAATATTTATGTGAATGAAAGTCAAATAAATAAAAGAAATTAAAGTAATTTTACTTTGTTCTAATTTGATATTCAAAGGATGTGTTATCGTTTAAATTATATTAGATTTTCATGATTTAAATGAATTGATTATAATAATGCAACATCCATTTGGATACCAGATTTGAACATTAAATTTAGGTAAAGTAAAATTACTTAAAAAATAAATCTCAGTCATTGATTACACATATCAATAGATCTAATTAGGTCAGGACAATGAGCAATTCAACAAAGGATCCTCTCACACCAATAATATAAGAGGTTGTGGGTTCGAGTCCTCTCCAACAAATTATATATTTGATAGTAGAAAGAGTGCTCATTCTGATTATAATTATAAATCATTTATGCTTAATTATAATAAGTTTTGATATTATGTCACTAATATTTGTGATTTTTGTAGGATTTGAAGTAACTCTATTGCCTCAGTTTTTTAAATAAAGCAAAACAAATATATGCATAAGAAAGGTGGTGGGTGGGGTAAGGACTAAGGAGTACCAAAAATGATTGGAAAACAAATGCCAACTGGCACCTCACGAGTGACGAAAAAGAAGCTGAAAGAAACATTCATGTCTGACAACAAACAAATTATATATTAAGTTTCAAAAAAACCTTTATAAAATATAAACAAATGAAAATAGTTTTTTTTTTTGTTTTTTTTTTTTTATAATTATTTTTTGATATTCGTTGAAAATTTCTCTAAAATCTTTGGATTTTGTCCTATTTTCATCTACAAATTTGTTTCCAATAAAAAAAAAAAAAATATATATATATATATATATATCATTCAAAGAAATATAATAAAGCTTGATTAATTTTTTGCTCTGGTATTGATAGCTAAAGGAAATTGTACACATACATTAATTTTCAGTTCACATCAATAGATGGATGACAAATCATTAAATAGCTATTAAAAAGGTGTGCATGAATTGTCATGGGATCCAATTTTGGTACATTTTGGACTCCACCTAAGTCCCAAATCTCACATAATTGGCCTGTTATGATTAATTCGGATTTTGAAAGAAGGGGTATGACATGAGTATTCGAATTTCATCGAACCAACCGCATATTATTATTGGACCGGTAATTTTAAAAGAATAATGCTTGATAATCAGTTAGTATCTAAAATATTGACCATACTAATGAAAGTGTAGCACGTTGTTTAATTTATAAGATAAATGTAAAAAGTAAAAGAGAAAAGACCATGTACTACGCTCCCATTGATAGGATTAGTATTTTGGATTAGTACCCGAGCATTATTTATTTTGAAAAGTGTTTATATACCTCCAAGAAGATCCATCCATGATGGTGCTAGATGGAAACAGCTAGCTAGACAACCATATAATTAAATCAGACAAAGGTCTTATAAGTAAAGGGACCTCCTTGTCTTTGCTTGATTGATGATGGTTCCCAATTCCCATGGGGCCATTTATTGCTTTGTTTGCTGTTTATTTCTATGGATTCAAATGAAATGTCTAAAAATATATCTCAATTTATGTTTAACCAACCAAATTGAGACATGTGTCTATATTTATAGAAGAAGTTGAAAAAAAATAATTAAATATAGACACATGTCCTAATTTGATTTGTTAATACACAAATTGAGACATCATTTTTGGACATCTGATTTAAGTTCTATTTCTATATCCATTTTATTTTTCCTTATATAAACAAGTAAGCAACTGACATTGTTTGAGTTGATAAATTAATTTTTAGATCTCAGGAATCGCAAGATACAAGTTATATATATATATATATATATATATATATATATGTGTGCGCAATTGATTTCAATGAACAAAACTTTAAAATTTTCTGCGAGTCTTGATTCCGTCAAAAATTTCAAAGTTTCAATGAAAACTCGTGTATATAATTTATATTGGAAATTTTAATTGCATATATACATGTGTGTATGAGAGATTTGTTGTGGATTTTTATGCAAAAAATAAAATAAAAATAAATAATGCTTTTTATGCTAGGTATTTAAGAATCTCCATCGTCTTATTTATGGCAGAGAAAAACTTACATGTATCTGATGTAATACATTATAATCAATAGTTGCATATGGCTTGACAATAAAAATTTATTATGGCTTGACAATAAAAATTTATTTGATTGATTCTTTATACCATATGGCCATGCATCCATTAGCCGGATAAATTACATCGGTTGCATGCTAGATCTCTAATTGGGTCCTTGATATTACTTGTCGTGTATAATTTGTCTTTGCTAAATAGTAATTGTCATACCACAAAAAAAGTATAGCGATAAAAAAGGGAAGAGGGATGGGGTGGAGTGGAGTGGGAGTCAAGTAGGCAATAAAAAAAGTAGCCTATCTAATCAAGTTTAATTAATTTTCATTTAATCATATGTAATTTCATTGGAATACTCAACCTTTGACCCAATCATACTCATAAAGCATAGTTCGATTTCATACGTACAATTCTCACCTATAAACTCTGTAGACATATGATTATATTCAAACTATATTTATAAATGTTATAAATGACCTTTCAATATTACAAAGTTAAGCAAAAAATTTGTTTTGACTTTAGACTATCTAGAAGAAAAATAAATGTCAAGATCAGTCTAACGGAAAAAGAGTTTTAATAATATATATATATATACGGTCCCGTTCCTATCATGACATCTTTATATAACTTTATCAGGATATTGAATGTGAGCCACTCATTTATAAAAGTGATTTGACAAGTGTATACGTACCAAGTCAAAGTATGTAAAATGAGTGGCTCATATTCAACGTCCTTATATAATTCTATCAGGATAAGGCCATCCTCATATAAAAATTTCCGCATATATATATAGACACATGTTCTTGGTTGATTAGACATAAATCGGAACATCATTTCTAGACAACTGATTTTAGTCGTTATACTAAAAGCAAAGCAATGACAGAACCACAAGTAATATGAAAAGCAAAAAACAGGCCAACTACTTATTGAAAAGGAGAGAGGAGGAGTAAATTGCCATAAAGGCAAGATCCAAATTCAAAAAGGATATATTAAAATTGAAAGCACTTAACAACTTGTCTAAAATATATACAATATAGGATTACACGGATCTTTGTCTAATGCTGTTTAGCCTTTCTTTCTCAATCTAAATAGTCATCATTACTTGGTGGCCTGCACATAACCAACCTAATTAAACACCCACATAATTTGATTTTTTTTTTTATTTTTTTAAATTAATAGGGCATTCAATGACCTTGTGAGTTGTGAGTATTGATTTTCAAAATTTCCATTCATTGCAGTATTTGGTGGGTCAGTCTACCTATTGCTGCAGGGCCCCTATTCCTACCTTTTCTTTTTTCTTCTTAAAACATTTTTTATTTGTTTTAACTCGGGGCACGTTTAGAATCCTAAGAATGTGAATATAAGTTTTGTCCAAATTTGTTTCT